>PISX010025310.1:0-26317 GCA_004024625.1 Mellivora capensis
TTAAACAATTGTTTTTCACTTGACACTCTATCCTGACTATTTTGCCGTGTGATGAAATGTATTTTCCTAACCTGATTTTAGTTGCTCTACAGCATTCTATTATTTAGATAGACCATTATTTATTTAACAAATACTTCATGTTGAATATTTATTCTGTCTGAATCTGAAGTGTTGCTTAGACCAAAGGCGCCATCCTGAGAGTTGCTACATCACCTACCTTGTTCTTTCTAGGGTTTCCTTCCCAGCCTTCTTGGAGTTGGGAGAGCTAGGTGAAACAAAGTCAATGACATTAAACATTATCATTTAGTGTATTATCTAGAGACATTCCCTGTGTTTCTCTTTTACTCATACAATACCCTGACATCAGATGTGTGGGATTTTTCCCCACCATCCAAAGAAATTCTCTGACACCAACTGGGCGTCCTGCAATTTAATTCAGTTGTGATACTAACAGGGGTAAGTGCACACCCCACAGGTTAAGGGCTCAGTTCCACAAGACTATCCCCAGGTCAGACGCCATTTGCAGTAGTAGGTCCCCAGGTTACTCATAACTTACATCCAACTTGGCTACAAATCAGAGATTTCCACCACCCTTTTTCTAGATTAGACCATTTGCTAGAAGAGCTCACCTAAACATATCTCCCCAGAACCCAGTATTACTGGCATTTTTACGGAAATGTTATTAAGTAGCCATGATCAATTATAAACTCTCTTTCTAGGCCATCTCCCCTCTCTGGAGAATGGGAGAGTGGGGCTGAAAGTTTCACCAGCTAACTTGGTTTCTCTGGTGACCAGCCCCCATCCAGGATCCTGGGAAGAGTCACCAGTAGAACAAAAGGTGTTCCCATCACCAAGGAAATTTCGAGCGATTTAGAAGCTTGGTGTCAGATGCCCAAGAAATTACAAAGGAATTCTGTGTCAGGAACAGGGGCCAGAGGCCAATATACATTTTTTCTATTATTTCACATTTACTACTGATTTTGACCTCTCTAGAAGAAACAACAGGAACATGCTAGCCCTGCTCAATCCTATTTGGACATCTAAACTAGTCCCTCTATGATGCTATACTTTGTGTTCAGTATAAAATTTCCTAAATCATGCCCAGGTCTTTTGCCAAAGTGGCATCCCAGGCTCTGCCCTGATTCCTAATCACTTTGTTTGCATTTGTATCTTCTAATTTTAATTTGTTGAAGTGAGAATTGGTGCCATTGTCTAGACTCCTTTCAACCCAAGAACCCAAGATGACAAATGCTTTGGGGTCTTCTCCTTTTAATGGCACTGTTTCCCCCTAAAGTCTTGCCAACTGTGTGAAACTATTATAGTTTTACTAACTAACCTTGGTATCCATCCTTTAATGTAGATTTCTCTTCTGTTCAGCACTACAAAAGAAAACACGAATGTTCCTTGAGTAATTCACTCTGAAAGTTTCCTTACATTTCCTTTCAAAATCATATCAGATTACTACAGCCTCATCCAAAATTTCTCTGTCTCCATTCCTAAGATGTAAAATGAGAATGATAATAATACTTATCTCATAGGCCTGTTACCAACTTAAATGAGTTTGCAATATTGCCTGCCACAGACTGAGTGTTCAATAAATATCAGTTAAATAGTTATTACTCTTATTGCTAGACTGCTCTTCTCTAAGAATGGTTTTTATATTTTAGTGTGAAGACACTGGGCTTAAGTGGGAAGGGGCTAGCTTTCTGAAAATAGAATCTATAGGCTATCAAAGATGAATTACTGCTTTGTGTAATAACAACTTATAGAGGAAATTTGATTTGCTTTAGTACATTCTGCACAATGCTGGTTCTTATTTTCATGATGTTGACCTCTTCTCTATCTTGACTATTCTATATGTGCTTACTTTTAAGGGAGCCAGATCTCTCTGTCACAGTTGCTGTTCAGTTTTTATAATGGTGGGAGGGATGTTTTAAACTCTAATAGTCCTCGTTGGGGATGGAGTCCCCATGGTGTGGCCATCATGAGCTTTTCTGTTGTTAAAGGATAAACTGGCCCATATTAAAATTTTTAAGACCTTATTTGAGTAAAAATTTATTCAAATCAGGAAGCATTAAATCTAGCAGAGAGAAAAGAGCTCTCAGAAGCTCTAGAAAATGAAGGACTTTTAGAGGGAGAAGGGAAGTGGGAACAAGGGAGTTATCCTAGGCAAAAAAAAAAAAAAGAAAAAAAAATCCCCAAACAGTTGGTTATTACAAGGATAATTTCATTTAGGGGATGGCAGGGGTCTATCAGGCAGATTCTTTAACTAGTGTTTCTTAGAACATTCTTAATTGACTGGTTTAAGATTCCATTTCTGGGACAGCCAAAACTGTAAGTCTTGGTTTTGGTGATGTGGTGCTTAGCATAAGTGCCTCCATTTTGGGCCTTTTGTCTTGTTTGCTTAACACTGTAACACCATTAAACTTGAAAGCTGGAGATGATAAGTCCTTTTGTCTTTATATTCAGTTCATGTCCAGTGTTTTCTGCTCTTCTAAAGCACTGCATAATAATAATGTATTTTCACCAGACTAAGAGCTGTCACTGACTGGGGAGTTGGCAGGAGGCAGAAGAACAAGCCTGGAAGTCAGTGATCCAGAGACGCTTCCCACCTCATGAAGAAGTCACAGAACAAAGCAATGGTTGCTTAGAGTGATGGATCCAATGCACATGTAGTTGTGGAAATGACAGAGAAAATTCCATGTGTCCCCCATGAGAAAATACTTCTCTTTTCAAAGGTGAGCTCAAGGACAGAGGTCCTGCCTTAAAACCTTCACATCTCTGGCACCTAACTGTAATCAAATGTCTCCTGTTCACCAGGACCGTGGCAAGGGACTTACCTGTTCTCACTGAATTCCCCTCACGGCCTGAGAGGTAGGCAGCATTGGACTCACTGAAGAGCCAGAGGGAGAGAAGCTCTATGTGGTTAAACAGAAAGTGGCAGAATGAGAAGCCATGTCCAGGTCTGTTTGAATACAAGGCCTTGACAGGTATGAGGCAGGCCAGCATTGTGGGCTCTGGAACCAGGCTGCCTGAGCTGAAATCCTGACTCTGTCATTCACTAGCTGTGTGACCTTTGGCCAGTCACTTCATCTTTCTGCTTCTCCATCCCCAAGGTGTAAAATGGGGATGATAATACTTGCCTCATAGAGCTGTTACCACTTTAAAGAAGTTTATAGTATTGCCTGACAAATACCAATGGTTCAAGAACTTTTGGCTAAAATAACTATTATTATAATTATTGCAATACTGTCCTTCTCTAAGGTTTTTATATTTTAGTCTGAGGGTACTGGACTTAATAAATGGGAGGGAGCTAGAACTCTGAAAACAGAACATGCAGAATATCAAAGATAAAATTACTGCTTGGCTTCCCCTAGTAACCCTAGTAACCCTTAATATCTTCCCTTTAATTATGTTTGGGTCTTGCTCTAGCTCAATTTGAATCTTTCCCTAGAAAGAGAGAATGCACCCAAACTCTTTCTGGGTAATAGTTTTGACACTAAACAGTATGTCTGCCTATAGGAAGTCATAATGCATGGAAAATTTCATTTTAAGAGTATAACTGATCCAACAAAGGAAAAGCACAGCAGCGATACTCATTTGCTAACTTTTTTTTGGATTTCTGTTTCCCAAGATAAATATATAATTCTGAATATTTTAATCCATTAAGATTTTCATTTTACAAAATGCTGAATAAATTATGTATTTTCTATACAGAGAAGCTCATAGAATCCAATACATTCAATTTAATTTTTTTTCCTTAAGTAATGGTTGGGTAAGATTAAAATGAAAATGTCCTTTTCTTTTCAGCAAAGAGGAAATTTATACTTATTGTAACTTCTTGCTTGGCCGAATTAATTTTGTCCTTCAAGTTCACTACTCAGTGGTAAATCTAGAGACACATGGTGTTGATCATTTCTTTTAGGATTTACAACTGTTCTGTGGGCGTGGTTGGGTATTAAGAGAATGTGGGGGCAGTGAGATAGGTTGCTATATTTTACATATTTTGTTTCTTTCATTTGAAACATATTTTTAGAAGTGCACAGATATGTTGTACTTTTAAAAGATATGAAAAGTATTCTTTATATCCAGAAAAAGTATGTTGGGGAAAATCATAACCAGGTGTTGCTTTTTAAAATGAGTTTTAGGAATTTCTTTGTGGCTCCAGTATGTTTCTCCACTCTAAAGTTACTTCTTTTCCTCATGGAAGAAAGGAAATCAATATGCACAGTCCATACTTAATGGGTGGGATGTTAGACTCGACCTCTTTGCAGAATATCCTCATGAATATTTGGAATTTTTCTGCTGGGGAAATTTGTCTATTTCCCCCAATTTATTTATTCAGTCACTTACTTCTATCAATACAGATTCATGACTACTCATGGGTGTTTATTTTACACTTTGAGTTATAACTCAATATTAATTTATTAATTTTGTTGCTCAGATTGTTCCAACTTTTTTGCTCAGAGTTCCACTGGGGGGGCTCTTTCAGTTGCTCCTGGATCCCTTGACTTACCTTCATCAGTTTTCAAAGCACCTCCTTAACTTTCTGATATGGAAGAGGCTCCAAGCTCATCTCATGTGTTTCTTGCCACAGTCTAGACTCAGCCATTTCTCCCAGGAGCTCTAGCTCCTTTTATTGAAGGATGATATATAAAAACCAAGATCTGGGTGTTGGGTATCCTTTTCTATACTGGGCTCTCTGAGTTGAAAGAACAAGGACTTACATGTATGTATTCTAACTAATATATGTATACATGTATCTAAAAATGCCTGTATATATAAGAGACTACATATGATACAGTTCATCTAATGAGTTCATTCTGATGTTTCCAGCTCTAATCCATTACTGCATGTACCATTCTAGTTCTTTTCCCTTGCTTATTTTTCGGTCTCCCTTCCACTATCTGCCATCCATTTATCTAATTGTTTAATTCCAATGTACATAGACAGGGCTTTCAGAATCGTTAACCCATATTCCAATGGGAAAAAAGTTTCATCAACTAGAGCTTATGTACAATTCCTATAGCCTTTAATCTTACAAACTCTATTCATTTCCAGAGTTATTTAGGTCAGCATCTTATTCCCCTACCTACTTCAGTGAGGTTGTTTCATATGTTTGTAACATATTTAGATACTTTTGTCTATCCTGTATTCTCTGTTGGAATCCCATGACCTCCTAAATTGATTTTTTTAAAAAGTTTATACATTGAGCTCTTTGTGTTGCACAGTTCTATGGGCTTTGTCAAGTGCTTTAATGTCTTGTATAATCCCCTGTGCTTTACCTATTCAATCATCTCTGCCCACAAGTCCTTGGCAACCACTGATCTGTTTACTGTTCCTAAAATTTTGCCTTCTTTAGGCTGTCATGTAATTGGAACCACACAGTATAGCTTTTTCAGACTGGCTTTTTTCACTTACTAGTATGCATTAAAATTCATCCATGTCTTTTTTTTTCCCATGTCTTTTTTTTTAATTAAAATTTTTTATTTTTTATTAACATATAATGTATTTTTAGTCTCAGGGGTACAGGTCTGTGAATCGCCAGGTTTACACACTTCACAGCACTCACCATAGCACATACCCTCCTCAATGTCCATAACCCCACCACCCCATCCATGTCTTTTTGTTGCTTGATAGTTCTTTTCATTGTGGAATAACATTCCATTTTATGCATATACCACAGTTTATCTATTCTAATGGAAGGCATCTTGGTTGCTTCCAGTTTTTGTTGGTTGTAAATAAAGTTGCTGTTAACATTCATATAGGTTTTTGCATGGACATAGGCTTTCAGACCAGGCGGGAAAATATCGAGAAGAGCAATTGTTGAGTTGTATGGTAAAATGACATTGAGTTTTGCAAGAAACTGCCCAACTCTTCCAAACTGGTGGGCCATTTTTGCATTCCCATCAACGGTACATGAAAGATCCTGTTGCTCAACATCCTCCTCAGTTTTTGGCATTGTCAGTTTCTGGGTTTAGCTGTTCTAATAGTATTCAGTGGTTTCATGTTGCTGTCTTAATTTGAAATTTCCTAATGACAAATGAAGTTGAGAGTTACTCATGTGCTATTTGCCATCTGTATGTCTTCTTTGAGGAGATGTCTGTTCAGATCCTTTGTGCGTATTTTTTCATTGAGATGTTTAACAATTTTTTTGTTGTCGACTTTTAAGAGTTCTTTGTATATTTTAGATACACGTTCTTAATCAAATATGTGTTTTGCACATATTTTCTCCTTGCTTTGGCCTGTCTTTTCATTTGCTCAGGAGTGTCTTTCCCAAAGGAACAAACTTTTAATTTTTATAAAGCCCAGCTTATCGAATTTTCTTTTGTGGATATACTATTGCTATGTGCTTAAAGACTCATCACCAAACCTAACACTGCACAGATTTTCCCTGTTTTCTTCAAGAAGTTTTATAGCTTTGCATTTTACATATAGGTTTATTATACATTTTTAATTAATTTTTGTGTAAAGTGTAAGATCCATGTCTAGGTTTATTTATTTTTTACACAGGGATAGCCAATTATTCTGGTACCACTTATTGAAAAGTCTATTTTTTTTTCTATTGAATTGTCTTTGCTCCTCTGTCAGAGTTTAGTTGACTATATTTGTATGGGTATCATCTGGGCTCTTATGTTCCACTGTTCAATGTATCCCTTTGCCAAGACCATGCTATTTTAGTTACTGTAGCCTTATAATAAGTCTTGAAATAGAGTAGTGTTAGTCCTCCAATGTTGTTCTTATTCTTCTTCAGTATTGTGTTGGTTGTTCTAGGTCTTTGCCTTTCCATATAAAACTTTAGAACCAGTTTTTTGATATTTACAAAACAGCCTGCTGGAATTTTGGTTGAGATTGCATTATATATTTAGATTAAGTTGGGAAGAATTGATTTCTTAATTAGCAACATTGAACTTCAAATCCATGAATTTTTGCCCCATTTATTTAGATTTTTCATTTTTCAAATCATAGTTTTTTGTATATAGGTCCTGCACATGTTTTGTTAGATTTGATCCTAAATATTTTGTTTTTAGAGCATGCTATTGTAAATGGTATTGTCTTATTAATTTCAAGTTCCAGTTGTTTATTGCTGGGATCCATAGAGGAAAACAATTGACTTTTGTGCATTAACTTCATATTCTGTGGCTTTTCTGTACTTACTTTTTGGTCCCAGGAGTATTTTTGTTCACTCAGATTTTCTAAAAAAAAAAAAAAAGAAATCTCATTATTTGTGCACAGAGACAGTTTTATTTTTTTCTTTTAAATCTGCATATCTTTGATTTTCTTTTCTTATTTTATTCCACTGATTAGTACTTATAGTACAACACTGAATTGGACTGATAAAAGAGAAATCCTTGCCTTGTTCCCAGTCTTGGGTGAGGGCAAATGATCAGTATTGAATTCACCACTAAATATTATGTTAACTTGTGTTTTTTTAAATGTTATTGAGTTGAGGAGGTTCCCTTTTATTTCTAGTTTGCTGAATATATATATATATATATATATATATATATATATATATATTTTAAAGTTTTTAATGGGGGGTTGGTGCCTGGGTAGCTCAGTCGGTTAAGTGTCTGACTGTTGATTTCTGCTCATGATCTCAGAGTCATGGGATTGAGCCCCTCTTGGGCTTTACACTCAGTGCAAAGTCTGCTTGTCCCTCTCCCTCTACTCCTCCCACAACCCCCCCCCAATAAAGAAATACATAAAAATCTTTTAAAAAATTGTTAATAGGGGGTGCCTGGGTGGCTCAGTGGGTTAAGCCTCTGCCTTCGGCTCAGGTCATGATCCCAGGGTCCTGGAATCAAGTCCTGCATCGGGCTCTCTGCTCGGCAGGGAGCCTGCTCCCTCCTTTCTCTCTGCCTACTTGTGATCTCTCTTTGTCAAATAAATAAATAAAATCTTTAAAAAAATCATTAATGGGTGTTGAATTTGTCAAAGGCTTTTTTCTGTGTCAGTTGGAATGATTGTATTATTTTCCTTTTGTAGTGTGTTGATTTGGTGGATTATATTGATGGATTTTAGAGTGTTGAGTGGGCCTTGCTTATTTGGAATAAATACTAGTTGGTCTTGGTGTAGTGTTCTTCTTATACATTGTCAGATTCAATCTGGTAATATTTTGTTGAGGATTTTTGTATCCATATTGGTATATAGTTTTTGTTTCTTGCAATATCCTTATCTCCTCCTTGGTATTAAAGTAATGCTTTACAATAAATTAAGAAATATTCCCTTTGCTTCTATTTTCTTTAGGAGATCAGTGTCATATTGAAGTCTGGTTCTGATGCTTGTTTTGTCTCCTCAGACTGTTTTTTCTTCCCTTTTGGTGTGACTTGGAATTTTTCTTGGAAGCTATTTATGTCGTATTGGATAAGAGGAACTGAGGGAACCAGGCTCCTACTGTGAGGATTTATGTCAATATGGAGTTGGGCTATATTTGTTGTTGCTAAAGATGCCAGACGCTTTAAATTCCTCTGATATCCTCGTTTCTTGTCTCCTCTTGACTTTACATTTCCCAAAATACTTCTCAGAAAGAATCTGTGTCTTGTAGTTCTTTCAGCTGTAATCCAGTTACTCTAAGGTCCACTGAGACACTGAAGTCTCATTGGTGCAGTGAGAGGGATGGCCTGAGATAGATATAGGTATAGATACAAATATATGTATAATTTTTAAAAATTTTTAAAAAATAGCTTCTTCTTCGTCCTATCTCCCTGAGGTGAGACAGAAAGGCTAGTTGGAGCTTGAGTCCCAGGGCTCTGAAAAAACCTCTGGAAAAGCCTTTCCTTTTGGAAAGTGAGCCTTTGTTATACAGCAAACTCTGGGTGTATTTCACAAGGATTCCTTTTCCCCCCCCTGCCAGAGAGACACAAGAGAATTTTCAGATTCTTTAAAATTACTGTGTAAGTGTTTCTACAAGTTTATAGCTCCAGTGGCTTCTGCTCCAGATAGGAGAGATTTTTTGTTCATGACTCTGAATTTTTGTTTCTTAGGATTTGGGAGTAATGGGTTGTCCTGAAAACTCAGTTCTTTCATGGGTTCTAAAAAGTCATTGGTTTTCAGTTTTTTCAGCTTTTCCTGTTATAAAAATGGAGGGAAGAATTCCAAGCTCTTCACATGTCATGGCTGAAACTATAAGTCCATTTCTAAATGACCTATTTATTTTATTCTATTAATCTTTAATCTGTTGCTTCTTCATAGGACATGGCATATCTTTCCTCTGTGTTCCTCTTTTTTTCCCTTCCCTTCCAACTCCCTGTCACTACCTGTACACAAACTATACTTGTCCCTTGTGGACATCTGTGAGAATTTCTTTTCTTTGTTTTTATTATCTAGGAGTTTTATAGTTTCTTCTTAATTGAATCTTTGATTCTTGAATTTACTTTGGTGGAAGGAGTGAGATATCCATCCTTTTTTTTTTTTTAAGATTTTATTTATTTGACAGACAGAGATCACAAGTAGGCAGAGAGGCAGGCAGAGAAAGAGGGGGAAGCAGGCTCCCCACTGAGCAAAGAGTTCAATGCAGGGCTTGATCCCAGGACCCTGGGATCATGACCTGCACCGAAGGCAGAGGCTTTAACCCACTGAGCCACCCAGGTTCCCCAATCCTTTTTTGTTTTTGACCAAATGCCAGGCCATTTTTTGGATAAGTCTATCTTTTCACCACTGATATAAAATACTTTTCTGTATTGTATACTAAATTTAAAAATATATTTGATATATTTCTGGAATCTCAGATTTATTTCTTTGATCTGCCAGATGACTCCTGTACCAGTATCAATTTATATAAATTTCATAGCTTTGTGAATTACTTGGAAACATGGTATTATAAAAATAATAATGCATTCATGGTATAGTTTATTTTAAGAAGAATTGATGTCTTTGTAATACTTATTTTGCCTCTCTAAGAACAGATTTTGTTTTATTTATTCATCTTACACTGTATTGCTTGGTAGAAATAAAATTTTTTTCTGATAGATCCAACACATTTTTTATATCTATTTTAACTATTTCATCTGTTCATTGTATTTTCTTAGCAGTTATTATTTCTACATAGGAAAACAATTGATTTGGGGAAATTAATTTTGTAACCAGAGATTTTACTGAATTATCTCATTGTGTCTAATAGTTTTTTAGTTGTCTCTCCATATCATTTTCAAATAATGGTAATTTTGCCTTTTTATTTTTTGCCTCATTTATTTCTCTCACCTAATGACAATGGCCAATCTTTTTTAGAATAATTTTAACTAATAGAACACTCTTCATTGTAATAGACTTTTCTTTTTTTTAACAATAATTACTTCATTGTCTTGTTAAACTGTAAAGTCCTTGGGGTAGAGACTTTTATTCCTAATGCCTAAGAGAATATTGGCATAGATTAGGTACTTAATTGATAGTTGTAGAATGAATTAGGCAGGGTAAGGTGAACTAAGCTGAGCTGAGGTCAATAGACAGATACATTAGCCCATGTAAAGTGAGTATTCTTGAATGTCACAGAGATAGCAAAAGTGCCTCTTCACCAGACCCATGAAAGTCTTGTTTGAGTCCCATAGGTAGTCCCTATGATTTTTTACTACAATTGAGCTATATCCTTTATCCTATATCCTGTTTCAGTTCAGTTGAAGTAAGGGAACACTCCTCCCCAAACCCCATGTTTTAGGCACGACTAGCTGCCCTGGAAGACAGAGCTTTAAATTTTTAAGAGTTGGTATACACACAGAAGTTGCAAAAGAGAAATTGGAGTGCTTTGTAGATTCTACATAGCCAATCTGCAGCACAAGTCCACTGGCATTTTCACAGAATCAGCAGGAAATTTCCCTGGTTCCTGGATGGGACTCCAACAGTGGTCTTGGATTGCAGGTAGAAAGATGAAAGCAGGAACTTGGATTTCCTGTGCATGATAAGCATCTAGATAGACTCTGAAGAATGCAGAGAAGTAGCTATATATCCAGGGCAGCTCTGAGAGCTCCATCAGTGGGGCCTGCCTGGAACACGGTCAGGGCAACAGAATTATCAGCAATGGGAGCATGAAAAAGACAGCTCCTGGTTAGAATGGAACCAGAGTGGAATCAGCAAGTGCAGTCAGTAATCCAAAGACACCTGGACTCTTGGGTTATGAGCAGGGGCCAAAGCAGTCTCAGTTTAATGGGCTGTCAATTAAATGGGCAGACTTGAAACCCAAAGGCTTTGGCTTGTGGCCTGATGAACAAGTGTCTCTGGCTCCATAGTGGCTCCTGTAACCCCAAAATGGCAGTCCAGAAATAGTGCTCTCCTTTTCAACTCTATTCCAGGAAGTCCTTTGCCATGCATCTCTATTTCAGAGAAGATTGCTTCTAACTTTTCCATTAGAAAAATGAGTATTATGATGGATTTCATTTTTCCATTGAAGTTAATTGGCCATGGGCAATAATACTCAGCACTGCATCTAGTAGAAAGAAAAGCAGAGGGATGTTGTTCACAAATTGCTGTGGGGAAGCAGAGATCACAGTTCATTTGAGGAACTGAGGCTTCTGATTAGCTATGCTACTTAAGGCAGACAGGAATGCTTCTCCACGCCTAGCAACTTATTCCCTAATGGGGTCTGTGCATTTGTTCTTTCATTCATTAATCCATTCAATTCTTTCATGAAACCCTTTTTGAGTGCATATCAAATGGAGGGTATATCATGCATAGAACTATAGATTCAAAGATGAACAAACTGTCTTCCAGGCTAGTGGGAATAAGGTGTCACTTTCCTCTCTTTATATAGTGTATAAATATCACTTTGGTCATGAACCTCTATGGAAAGGTTAAAGATGCGATGATTCCTTACCTCAAGAAAAAGCCCTAATTTTTCCTACAGTTCCAGGGAATGCCCAGCCACCTGACATGTGTCCATGGAGTCCCTCAGGTCAGTTATCTCATCAAGAATGAAATGATCCTCAGGATTGATGGCAAAAGACTGAGCTTCATGCATCACATAGTGAATGCCATGTTCTCTAAACAAGCTCTTCTTTGACATCTTACTCACTTCTATGACCCATTTGTCCATCTTTCTGTTTTAATCTGAACTTTTAGGTATTTCCCTTCCCTATGGTAGCATATCACTGAACACCAGTGAGGCCTTGGCTGAGGATAGAGACAGCATTTGGAAACACGGCCAGCTGGCAGGGTATGTTTCTACAGCAGCATCCCACCCCCAAAGGCTGGAAGAGATTTTGGTTGGATTGATCCACAGTTTTACCTAGGATCCCACAGCTTGTTAATGGTAGAATCAGAATCCAGAATTCCTGATTCCCGGGTCTGTGCGCTTAGCACTGGCTCAGCTCTCATTCAGGACTCTGACTCCATCTCTAGTTCTATCTTCTCAACTGAATACTCTGCATAAGGTTTAACAAGCCCTTTTTCTCAAGGGATTTAAGAATCTGTTCACCAGAGGTGTTAAAGATAAAGATAGGGTAAGTGGGGCATTTTCCTTATTAAAAAGAATATGTTAATACTGTACCAACCTTGGGGTGCCTGGGTGGCTCAGTGGGTTAAGCCTCTGCCTTTGGCTCAGGTCGTGATCTCAGGGTCCCGGGATCGAGCCTGCACTGGGCTTTCTGCTCCGCGGGGAGCCTGTTCCCCCCCCCACCCCCCCCCACCCCCTGCCTCTCTCTCTGCCTGCCTCTCTGCCTACTTGTGATTTCTCTCTTTGTCAAATAAATAAATCTTAAAAAAAAATACTGTGCCACCCCATCACATACATAGTTTTAAAGGCAAAAAGAAGTATTTCAAAAGAAGTGTTGTGCCTGGGTGGCTCAGTTGGTTGGGCGACTGCCTTCAGCTCGGGTCATGATCCTGGAGTCCTGGGATCAAGTCCCACATCGGGCTCCCAGCTCCATGGGGAGTCTGCTTCTCCCTCTGACCTTACCTCTCATGCTCTCTTACTCTCTCTCTCTCTCTCTCAAATAAAATCTTTAAAAAAGAAACCAACCTTTTTTTTTTGGTGATTCCCTGATAAATACAATAAATAATTTTTTGAAAAGGCAGTTTTCTGGACAAAGCTTTTTTTCCTATAGTGTAGACACTAGTGTTGTCCAAGTAGAAAAAAAATGCAGAAGCCAGGAAATGAAATGTTGACAGACTCATAACCTCAGGGACCAAATGGTACCGTAATGATCTCTCACATTCTTTAACTTTCAAAAGACCCTAGGGACTGCTTTTGTTGCATATTTCATGGAGTCATCTGTCTTTTTTTTTTTTTAACCAGAGCTGGTGTATGTTCAAAACCTTAAATAAATTTTTTTCCAATTTTTTCCCTGTGTCAAAGGACCAAAATTTTAGCCACTGTATTAACTAGTAGGAAATTCATAGGGTTCTCAATGGAAGGAAGAGTCTTGGTATAGCCTGGAAGCCTGATGTATCAGGAAATAGCCCTAGGTAGGCATTCCTTGTTATATGTCTTTTCCTACCTCAGCCAAGAATAAACAATGCCATAAATCATCCTAAATGACACTTTCTTTTTAGGTATCTTCCTTTGGATTTGCTGATATGGTGTCATTTAAAATGACACTATTTCAGTTGAGACTCATAAGGAGAAAGGCTTCCTTCAAATCTATATTTTGCGGTTTGGGAATAAGAGTGTGGGGCAAGACGTGAAGGAACAGTGCTTTGCCTGGGGAAAAACACTATGAAAAGTATGTGAAAGAAATAGTTTAAGCTTCAAGATCTAAATACAACTACCTATCCAGATATATATAAAGCAAGTGCAAAGATATTTGAATACAAAGCACACAGGGCTTGATATAGTACAAAGCACATAGGGCTTGATATAGGGAAAGCAGTCAATATAGACAATTGTTATTCACAAATACTCCTAGTCCTACTGCTATTATTACTTTTCAAGCCAAATTTATAAAAAGTACCTGTCATAATTCATATCCATCAAAATGGAAATGCTTCTCAAGCTATTTTCACATCTGGTGAAAGGTACCTCAATTTCCAAAAGAAGATAGGTCATGCTAGTAAGAACACAAGAATAGAGAAGCCCCTAGTTTTAAGTAAACCAACCAGCAACATTTTCCCAAGTCTTTTGGAGCCTACTGATGACATATCTAGGGAGGATTATTAATATTCAGGGTTAGGAGTAAGCACACCTATTTCTCAGGAGTTGATCTGGAGAATTATGTTTGGAATAGAGAATAATCTAGGTGCTGCTGGTGTTTTCGATGACAATAATAGAGGTAATGGCAAAGTAGGGAGAGTGCCTTGGAATAGTCAATAGTTCTCAAATTTGTATGTATGAGATTTATTTTGTATGCTTGTTAAAAATGTAAATTTTTAGACGCTAGCTCCCAGTGATTTTGTTTGAGAAAGTAGAGCATGAGGACCAGAAAGCTGCATTGTGAAGAAGTTCCCCATCTGACCCTGATGAGCTCGTCCATATTCCACACTGTGAAATGCTGGAGATCCTGTTTTGACACTGAGATGAATGCTAATGCTTCTAGATTCCATTCTGGATAATAATAATAACAACATATAAAATACCCTCATTCTCTATCCCTGGGTAGTTGTAGTATTCTTTGTTAAGTCACAATCCATCAACATGTTTGATTTAAAAGTAAGCAAAACAAAGCACAATATATGTTAAAAAATTCAAATGGTACAACTGCAGCCAGACAATTTGTATTATAAACAATGGTGTGAAATTGTTTATAATGTGGTGTGAAAATGAAGAAAAAAATTTTTCACACATAGAGATGATCAGTTTTCAAAACATAGCTCATTAGTATCTAAATGTTCATGGTTCTGAGATTATTTACAGGCTACAACCAATAATCTACTCTGTATCATCAACTCCTCAACTGCTTTAGTCCATATTGCAAACTAACCTCAAAATCAACATGCTTTCAATAAAACATAAGAACATAATGCTTTTAATCAATAATAGGATGACAGAACTTAAACAGAGTTTTCACATAGCAGTCACATAAGGCACTGACAGAAAAACTACTCGATTAATGGTACATTGCCTATCATATCACCCCAAAGATGACAAATACGTTACCTTCCACATTTAGGCAGACATCATTCATTGATCACTCTTCTCAGCTAAATCATACACTGCCTCAGAATCCTTTTCAACATAGGTAGCTACTACATCTGTCAGAGTTGGCTTGAAAGTGAAATTATATTTTCTGTATCTGCTCCAAAAAGCACCTCTCCCAATCATACACACATGTTCCACCTCCTCCACCCCCCCCCCGAACTTTCAAAAACAAGTCATCTCTATAACTCATAATGAAATAAAATCTTGGTAGAAAACCCCATTTTGCTTTAAATTAAGAGCAAGTTTTCCATGTCTTTTTTTTTCTTTTCTAGAGATTCTCCCAAGAGTGGCACGTGTATTTGTTCATTTACTTGCAGTAGATAGTTTATATCAAGACGATAGTGATTCCAACGCATATATTCAAGTTCATCAAAGTACTGAGGAATCAAAGAACCTACCTTTCTCTTTGAAGTTCCAATTTTAAAATAAACCAATGAAAAACCTTTGATTTTTTTTTTTAAGGAAAGCATCATATGTCTCAATTTATCCATTGTTAATGCTTAGCCAATATCTTAGTCGGTTCAGTTTGTTATGCCAAAAGTACCACAGACTGCGTGGATTAAACAACAGAAATACCTTTCTCACAGTTCTGGAGACTGGGAAGTCCGAGATCAAAGCATGGGCAGAGTCATTGTTTAGTGAAGGCCTACTTCCTGTTTCATAGATGGTCATCTCTTCCTGTATCCTCACGTGGCAGAGGAGACAAGGGAACTCTCTGGGGTCTCTTTTATAAGGGCACTCAATCATGAGGACTCTGCTCTCATAACCTAATCACCCCAAAGGCCTCGCCTCACCTGCAAATAGAATATATTAAGGATTACATTTCAACATATGAATTTTTGAGGGGATAAAAGCATTTAGTCTGTAGCAGCAAATTGCATTTTACTTTTCTATGAAATCTAAATTTTAAAAATTGTGATGCTTACTTTTTTTTTTTTTTTTTTTGAGAAAGAGAGTGTGAGCAGGGGTGGTGGAGTGGGTAGGGGAGGGGTAGAAGGAGGGAGAGAATCTTAAGCAGCCTCTATGCCAAGTGTTAATCCCAACAGAGGGCTCTATCTCATGACCCTGAAATCATGACCTGAGCCAAAATCAAGAGCTAGATGCTTAACTGACTGATCCACCCAAGTGTCCTGTGATGCTCATGTTTTAAATTAAAAAAAAAATATATCATTTTATATAATTTACAATATTCAGAAAAATGCATAAAAGAAAATTAAAACCATCATAAAATTTTCACAAAATTTCTATAAAAGAGAGTCACTTTTAACACTGATATCTTTCTATGCATTCCATTATCTATATATCTTCATATGAATGTGTCTTTTTCTTTCATTTTTCCACAATATCTGGCTAACTTTGGGCATGGAGTTTGCATCTTGCTTTTTTTTGAAATGTAATATTTCGTGAGCATTTATTTTAGAATTAAGAGTGTGCAGTGAGGTTATCTTTTTAAAAAACAGGTTTTTAATGTGGCTTAGCCTGGGTTTTCCCAGGAGCAGATGACAAACGTGATTAAACCTGCAAGTGTTTTGTTAGAAATTCCCGTATGAGAGAAAATATGAAGGGAGTTGGGGAGGGCTGGAATAACCATCACACCGCCATGCGAGACGACCGGGAATGGGTCTGCCCTAGTGCCCTGTCTCTTTGGTCATGAGCTGGAAGCAGGCCTCAGAGGATGTGACCTATGTGCAAATTTAATAACGGATTTCAAAATGCCGGTGGCCCCTTGGTCAATTTTATTTCCCATGGTTGGTGGTCTATAAGGCACATTCTCACTGTCCCCATAGTCCATCACAGATAGATTCCACCCCCCACCCCAATCTTTTCCAACCATTGTGCATCAGTGATTATTTTCTCAGTTGGTCTCCTAGAAACGAAGTTGCTGGATCATGGCTGAAATTGATTTCTAAATATATAGCATTTAATATTTCTAAATAGTTTTCCCAAATGATTTTCTATATAAACTATGATTTATTTACTTTAATCTTTCTGGTTATTTGGAAGGTATACATCATTCTACTAGTGACCATCTTTAGGTTTTCAAAATAATTTTTCAGTCTGTGTTTGATACCAGCGTACAAGATAGCTACTTAAGACATTCTTATGTTCTCCTTCTCTTTAATTTTTCATATCCTAACTTCTCCATCTTCATGAGTATCATATGGAATTTGAGGCCAAGATGATTATTATTAAATCATATTATTAAATATAAAAATTACCTCTTCAAGTGTATATAATTTTACATTAACAATGCATAAAAAGTTAGAAATAACAGAGTATTATTACCACAAATAAACTAAAATAAACAAGTAAAACCCTGTTTCTAAGAACCACACTTTTTTTTTTTTTTAAGATTTTATTTATTTATTTGACAGAGGGAGATCACAAGTAGGCAGAAAGGCAAGCCAAGAGAGAGAGGGGGAAGCAGGCCCCCTGCTGAGCAGAGAGCCCGATGCAGGGCTCGATCCCAGGACCCTAAGATCATGACCTGAGCTGAAAGTAGAGGCTTAACCCACTGAGCCACCCAGGCGCCCGTCTGGTTTACTAAGTGTGTATTTTGATAATGGACTTTATGTCAGCAGAAACATCTCAGGGGATTAGAGTTATCTTCACTGAAACAGAATTTTCCCTAAAATTGATTTTGAACCAAAGAAACTTGGACCTGATTTAATTATGCTGCAGTGTACTACTGTGAGTTGGCCATCAAGAGCTTCTTCCTCCTACTCACCCCTAAAGTTCTCTCCTGTGTAGGAAGCTGCCTTCCATCTCCAGCCACTGGCTGGCATCATGGTTTTAATGAAGGCCCATCTCCATTTCTGCCACTTCTGTGCTGCATAACATTTCACAGCAGGAATACATGTCCTCTACTGAACGTTGTTCTCTGCCCACGTCAATGACAAAATAGTGACTCCATGCTGAAAATATGATTTCATATCCATCTCTCTGTTGAGGGGAGAAAGTTTTAATCACCTCACATGAAGGGACTAACGGTGTGATTAGACAGCAAAACTACAACAGCAACAGTCTTCATATACTTTCAACATTGGGAAAAAAATTCTTTGAAATGTAATTTTCTTATTTACCTACTGGCATTTTTTTAGCCCTTGTCAGGGAAATAGGCCTCATTGTGTCTATACCCTGCAGAATCATAAAGGGGTGGTGGAGCAGGGAAGCCAGCAGGGGTGTGGTGGGCGATTAGTATTCTGTTAAAAGGATAACAGAATTGTCCTGTGCAATATTAACCACCCATAACACCACTTGGTTTGATAACGGCTAGCCCTGTGAATATTTAACTTTTGTAATGTTTGCTTTACTGATAGTGGGTCACTTTCATATGTGAAATATATCCTATTGCTTATTATTAATTAGACCTGAGGTGACCTTCAGAATTTAATATTCTTTCAACAGTGATATGTGTAATTTACTACATGTTCCCATCCATTCAAACTGTGAGAACATTCAGGTTTAAAATAACACAGGCTTGGAAAGAATTTTCATAGGCCATCTAACTCATCCATTCAGTTGTCTGCTGCAAATCATTTACATTCTGGGTGCTGAAGGGCATTCAGTCACATATAAGATGCCTTCTATCCCCTTCTGTACTCAGGCTCTATCCACCTTCAGGGGAAAAGGAAAAGACCTCATAAGAATACAAGGCAGCGCTGATTGACAGACATTGAGTCCCTTTTGAGTTCTGAACAGAGAAAGGGCAATGTGGGCAGCAGGAAATGACCTAGTAGGACAAGAAACAGTTGGAATGGCTGGAGAGAAGGGTAGTGTTTAGGGAGGTGGGTGAAGCGAACAGCAGGAAGCCAGACAGTACCCGCTGGTGACTGTAAGGGTTCAGTCATCAGGTCTGTAGGTCAGCCAGCCTCCCGTCTGCCTCAGGCCATTCCTGACCATGTGAAGCTGAAAGTCCCAACCACATTTTCAGAAATGTTGATGGCTGGGGCAGGTGGCTGCCTTTTGGAAAGATATATAGCTTCTTTGATCTAGTGATTTATAGAAGGCCTCTGGATATGAACGCGGCTTATCTTCTCTGACTCTCCTCAAAGCAACCCCATGTTTTAGTCAAACACTCTTCTTCCTGTTCTTTGTGGCTTAAATTTATGAACTAATATTATGTGAGGCCAGGTGACTTAAGATAAGCCAGAAAGGGAACATGAGGCCAGTATATGACATGATATCATATCATGCTTAAAAGGTAAGATTTCAATCATTAAAGTGTTAGCAAACCACTGATGGATTTGAGCTTTTAATTAGGGCAGGAGATAACTGGATTTGCATTTTAAACAGATGACTGGGTGCGGTGGTGATATTGCATGGTTGTCAAGCACCAGAGTTCTGGCAACAGACTCCTTCTCTGATCTTATCAGCTCTGACTTTATTAGCTTCTCTAAGCCTCAGTGACCTCATCTGTAGAATGGGAATATAAAGCATCACCTTGCAAGTTTGTTTTGAGGATCAAGTGAGATAATGCATGTAACGTAGTTAGTCCAGTACCTGGCACAGAGAGAGCATTTAGTATGTGTTGGCTGTTATTACTCTTATTATCCCTCTAGGAGTAGTATAAAGGATAGGCAATTCGGCTGGCAGCTCAAAGGAAGGGCTTGGAGAACAAAAGACCAGATAGGATCCATTCATGACGATATCTTAGAAGAGGCATTGACGCACTGAAGTAAAACAGTAGAATAAGGATTGAGGAAGGGAAACAAAGTTAACACTAAGATGGGAGTAAAATCACTAAGACTTGGTTTCTGAGTGAGTGTGGAGAAATCATAGCTGATTATAAAGTTTCCAGCTAGGGTCACTGGTGATGTGGTGCATTGGCCAAGATGCAGAACAAAGAGTCAGCAGAACCTGCTGGTGCTCCACTTATAACCATAGCATACAACCTTCCAGCTGAAGGGGGTTTCCAAAGCTTGAGGGCTTTCTCTGGTGACAAGGGCCAGGGAGATGGGAAATACTGTAAAATTATGTCCTAGTGACAACCCTTACCCACTGTTTGACAGGAGTTCTGTGTAAATACCTTGGCACACTTGTGCCATAGATGGGCTTACTCTGCGGTTCCTCTTCTACTCCCAGACTTCCCTGGTGGGAAACAGCCCTGGGTTCCCACAATGGCAACTTGTTTGACAACTAAACCTTTTTACTGCCTTCCTTCTGGTCTCACTACTCTAATTCTTGAACAGTCTCTTCCAGATCACCTTCCAAGCAAACTATTTGCACTGGAATTCTTGTCTTAGGGTTTTCCATGGAAGAAACAAAACTAAGAGAGTAGAAAAAAGGGAAAAGAATACAGGAAACAGGAAAATAGTTTCTTCTCAGACATTTTGAGGCGGAGATGACTAGACCATCAAGAAGAGATGGTCCAGAATGCAATGGAAATAAGGAAATGGAATTTAATAAATACTTGGGTTCTGGTATACTAGATTGGTAAGTAAACTGCAAAAAACCCATGGCAGTTGAAATTTTTGAAGAAGGCATACCTGCCTTACAAGGATAGCCTGTAATATAAGAAGTTTGAAAAAGCTAGTGAAAAAGCACTAGAATGGACACAAAAATGATGTGCTTAGACAAGTGAGTGCAGAATAACAGGGTGATGTGGAAGTCAGAAGACATAATTTATTAGGAAGGAGAGTCTGAATTTTTAAAATTAAAGTACAAATCCTTTTAGGGGAGTCCAGGTTTTATCTCTGTAATAGCCAAGGTATTTCTAATAATAATAAACATTTGTCAAATGAATACCAATTCTCTTTATCCCACTGTGAAGATACAAGAGAAGCTCTAGTTATGGAATAAATAAGTCATGGGAATAAAAGGCACAGTAGAGGGAATATAGTCAATGATACCGTAATGGGGTTTTATGGTGACAGATGGTAGGTACACTTCCGGTGAGCACAGCATAGTGTACAGAAGTTGAATCACTATGTTGTACAGCTGAAACTAATAAAACATTGTGTGTCAATTATACTCAATAAAAAAATAAAAAAAATACAGGAAAAACTGAGGTGGTGAAATTAAGGGGTGAAGAGTAACTTAACAGTTATTTCCATATTACGTGATCTTTTCTGGTTTTTTTGGCTGGTTATTTCTCTACTTTTGTTTATAACACAATGGATTCATATCGTGAAGCAGTAGGCCCTCCCTATCATCTTCCCTTCACTAGCAGTCTGTATTCTATGAATCTATTCTCAATGCAACTAACAGCAGTTAAATTTTGGCATGGGGCAAAAGAACAAGGAATTGAAGTCTTGAAGAAGGGGGAGGGAGAGAGGACAGGGATCCCGTGCTCCATAGCTCTCATGCCTGTTCACCCTCACCTGCCACTACTCTTTCTCCCAAATTCTTCTTTACTACTTGGTTATTGCTTCTTAGATTAGAATGGAAAATTTTAACATGACCTCATCATGATATCATTACTTTCAGGATCTGAGTTTTGATGTCACCTCTTTTTTTTTCCTTCTCTTTAGTTTGAGACATTATAGAGCAGCCAAAGCTTTCAATTCCTCATACCACAACAAGCTCGTTTATATTTTGAAATATTTCCAATATGTAGTCAATGACCTATTTATAGGTAGATTTAGATGCAAAAAAATTTCTGACCTTCTTAAAAATTTTACACTGTCTTTTGAAGTTATAGTGGGTTTAATTTCTAGGGCAAAGAGGCATTTATATGGTTTATGAAGAGAGAATGAATACAAGCACTTGCCTGAGGTTTAAGGTCTTTCCTGATTTCCTGTTCTCCTTTAATACATTACATTTGGTTTTGCAAGACTGTTCAGAGAAGCTTTATTCAAACTCTTCTAGAATGAAGAAAAAAAATGGCTTGTTGATGTAAATGGAAGAGAGGAAATTAGTTGTTTACAATCAGGTTGGCCAATTTTATAAACTCTGGAAAATCATTGTTGTTTTAGAATATGCATATTAGTTAAAGAATAATATCTGATCAATTCTATACATTTTTCAGTGTTCAGTATTCCTAAATGTTTAGCACCCCTCGGACTGTACTCAATACCTTATTGCCTCCAGAAGTATCTTTTCTACATTGTCTACTGTTGTACTAAGTCAATTACCAAGTTGTCTTTTCCCATTTATATAAAGCCATTAAACCAATGTCCTGTCCTGTGCAGATACAATAAGCAATCACTGACAGTTTTCCACTTAATTACATGCTTCACTGAGTGCTTCTTGATTGAAAATATTCTCTCACAATTTCCTTTGTTTTATGCTCATGATCTCACTCCTGTAACATAAGGGATGATAAAGAAAGATCTGATTCAACAAGATGGCTTTTCTCTGTAGTAGCTGTACCTGCCACTCCAGTAAAATATGTAACATCTTGCCCTTTACCTTCAGGCTGGGGTATTTTCCCCTGTGGGTCACTGAGTCTTTCATTTTTTAGGAGGCATTACTCAGCCCTTGGGTTACCGCTTCTCTGGAAGCTTGTTCTTCAGAGTTCAAAAACCTGCTTCCATTGGCCTTTTCTGCTATCTAGAAAAAGCAAAGTTGCTGTGACATTTTTAGTCAGATTTTTTTTTTAAAATTTTCTGACCTCCTGGTCCTTGGGCCAGTAATTAGTGAGCTCCTACAACCTCCATGACTACGGCAGGAAGCTCTCAAACAGTTTTTGAAAAAGAATCACAAAAATGTCTTTACTCAACCAGTAGTGTTATTTGTTGGACCCAGAAAAAACTTTGAGTTATAGTTGGACCAATGGATGTTTTGAAATGAAAATGTTTGAATTCTTGTTCTTACATGACTATATATGTGACTTATATTACCTGATGGTCATGTTATTGATAATAATAATTTGTAATAATCATGGGCAGACATGTCAACTTTATGAAGAGGAAACTGTCTATTGGGTTCAGCATGCATTCTTTTTTACTCTCCCAAATTCTTTTTCCAGAAGAGCCGGAGAAAATATTATAGAGTCATTTATTTTGCTCAAAGTGTCAGGTCTGCTAAAATAAAATTATCCCAAGAAGAAGTAACAACTTAGGACTTATTTATTGATCACTGGTTAATTAATCAGCATGTATGTAGTGCCATGTACATAAAAATGTGAGAACTAGGAGGAACCTCAGAGAATCCTCTCGTGCAATTTTATTATTTTACAGGCAAAGAAAGTGGAGGAGGCACAGTGTGAAGTAACTTCTGATGTTGACTCCTATTTGAACTGGCACCAGAATACAGATCTTTAGCTCTGCACACTTTTTATTATATTAGGAGGTCCTTCCATGGGAAGGGAATGCTAAGATTATTACTGTAATCTTTTTTCTGGGGGCTGGTATGGTAAGGCAGCATGTTCTCCATTCCATTTATAACCTGGGAGGTACCTAATATCGTCGCAAATACCTCAAGTTAAAAAATGTTTGTCCTTTTAAGACTGGGCCATTTCTCCTTCTTTTTTACCCGATTTAGAAACCCAAAATTTGCTAAAAGGAGTTTATATGACAAAAAAGACAAAGGATTATTGATTGGCTTTTTTTATCTTTACAATACAGGAGACAAAATCATTTCTAACCAGAGCCTTGGGTGATTTGGGGAATCTGGAGTAGAGCTCTGGTGCAGTCAGAGAAAGAACAGTTAGGTTTGGTCACAGTTGTCAGAAAAGAAGTAGAACCTGGGCTTGTCCTTAAAATCCAGGCAGAATTTGAGGAGATTCATAAGAGCTGGCAGGGTAAGGGTGCTCATTTAAGGTACACATTTGGAAATGAGCCTTGGCTCTCACTCCTGAGTAGGGGTTTGGAGATTAGTTGGAAATGAATTGGCAAGCCAGAGTGGGGCCTTGGTTGGCCTTGAAGACTCCCTGCTGTGACAGGAACAAGCCCACAGTAGGTTCCTGAATCAGGGAATAGCTTTGGAAATGTAGGACTGTAGGAAGTATAGTCTGATGCCCTGGATGGTTTGGAAGAAGGGGAAGCAATTTGAAAGGAGTATGCTGGAGTACCCAAGACAAGAGATGATGACCTGGTAGCCCTGTGGAGAGGAGAAATGAAGCTGGACGCAAAACCAAAGAAGCATAGGTTGTACTCCATTCAGATTCACTACCGAAGAATATGGGAAATACAACTTCAAGATTTCAAGTTGGAAAGAAGACTGGTGTCAGTGATGAATTTTACAGACATTAGATTATAATAGAGTAACACTGGTAAAAAGTTGACTATCAGGGATTAAGGGAGGGAATCCTTCTGTGTGACCATTTCCAGACTCTGGACCCCACCTCCAGTTTGTCACTCTTCCTGGCTGGATTGAGAACATGTTCAGGATGAGGATTATACTCCATTTTCTCCATTCCCAGCACATATCATAGAGAAAAATCCTAGGTGCTTAGTAGGATAACTTGAACTTGGGTATTTGGTAACTTTATAAACAAAAAGTAGGGGTGTTAGATGGGCAGGAATAAAATTTAGAAATTCTGTGATTATGGAAATGACAGGAACCTCATATAGAAACATCTTAACCGTGGTTGGGAATACTGGATCTTGGGTGCAATATCAGGTCCAGTGATAAAATGTTGTGAATTGGCAGGATGAAATTTAGGGTTGAAGTTTCGAGCTTGGATGGAGTTTCTGAGAATGGGGATTAGGGAGAGAAGCATTAAAGATTTGAATAGAAACTGTCAGTTCCCACGAGAGTGCTATCTGGAACAAGGAAAATTATATGTAAATCCAGAGTTTGGGACTTTATCATTGCGTTTAGGAGCTTCTGTTTGCTCAGCAATTGTAAGCAGTTCCCTAATTTATTTGGAATGTTTTTTCTCTTTGTTTCTTTTCTCAAAAAACAAAGTATAACACCTCAACCAAGAACAAGAGAGGGACAAGAAAGACCAACAAGCCCAATTCCCTTGCTTGGTGAACCACATTAACCTTGAAGAGCCGCATTAAGGAGAGGACTTAGAGATTAATGGAAGATGATAAAAGAGGGAAAAATATTAAGACCTAAGGAAATAAGATGAAGTTGCAAAAGAAAACTTCTGAGTCAGAGTAATGTGGAGTTGAACATGAGGGAGGGAATTATTATTATTATTTTTTATTACTAATATATGAAGAGGAAGTAAGACCAATAGCACAAGAGAACAGATTATGGAAAATGTGATCGGAATGTCTGGAAGATCAAATTATCTTTTCATTACTGCATTTTATAAAAAGATGAACATTTCAGAGACAGAAATATGTTCTCCCCCCCCAGGGGAATTATATTGTTAAAACTCCATTATAGCTTCTTTCTTGATATTAATGTACTTGTTAGGCTTAGAGAATCATGGCTGAAGACTTTGCAGCACAAATCAAAAAGCATTTAATGAAGATTATGGCTGAGTAGCATAAGAGGGCAGAAGAGCAATGGCTTTGAGCTATATGAACATCTCTCAAAACCAGGAGCGCCTGATTCACCTGGAGCCTAGTCCAGCCTCAAGGTCTGTGTATGACTGGGCCATAATGAAAGTAAGGGATGGATAGAGTGGTGAGATGACCAGTGATGAGATTATGTGTCCCTGTCTGTAAGCCTGTTTAAGGAGTTTGGACTTCTCTGAAGTAGTGCTATCCATTCTCTGTTTTAGAACACTCTGGCAGAAGTATGGTGATTGGATTGTTACATACATTGGTGGGAGGAAGACAATGCAGGCTCCAGACTGAAGATTAAAGCAATGGGTGAAGATAAGTGAGTAGGTTCACTGAGCTACCTGGAATAACAGATAAGATGATGGATTGGGTGTGAAGTGGGCGGCTTGAGAATGACTCCTAGACCCCTTCTTGCCTTGAGCCCCTAGGTAGCTGTTCATCCTTCTCAATGAGAGAGGGGAGGACATACCAGATCTTGAATATTAAAAAATTAAACAAATGATTTTTAAAAATTTGTAAAATTCATAGAACATAAAATGTACCATCTTAATCTAACTGTACAGGATAGTAGGGTTAAGTACATTCACATTGTTTTACAACCAATCTGCAAACCTGTTTTTTTCTTGTAAAACTAAAACCCTATCCCCATGAAATAACCCCTCATTCCTTCCTCCTCCAACCCCTGTCAATAACCATTCTACTTTCTCTATGAATTTGACAACTCTAGGCAGGTATCTCATATAAGGAGCATTAAACAATATTTGTCTTTTCATAACTGGTTTATTTCATGTAGCATAATGTTCTTAAGGTTCCTCTGTGTTGTAGCATGTGTTAGAGGTTCCTTCCTTTTTAAGGCTGAATATTCTTCCACTGTATGTATATACCATGTTTTGTCTATTCATTC
>PISX010025311.1:0-26312 GCA_004024625.1 Mellivora capensis
CAAACAGTCTGACAGTGTGACTGGCCGTTTCTAACTGCTCCTTCTCAAGTTCTGCACTCAGCTCCCTGGTGCAGGCAGCAAGGGCATCCAGAGGAAGAGGCAGGCAGGAGGCAATACCATGTCCCCACCAGCCAGAACCCCGTGACACAATGCCACCATCGGGGTGGACGGACCCCACAGAACTGCCCTGCCCTCCAGCAACATCCCCTCCCTGTGAAAAAAAGAACCCCTCTCGCCATTGGATTCCACGTGACAAGTTTATCCTTTTAAACTGGCAACTGTAGGAACACGTCCATCTTCGTCTAACCGGACCCAGCTCTCACTCTGGGCGTTAAAGAAACCGGATGGAAGTACTGCCTGCAACATGCGGGCTGCCGCGCACGGCTTTTTAAAAAGTCAGCAACAACAAACGCCACATGTCGGAAGTCCCACATGCAGACACGCACGAGGTGGGAAGATATCCCGCAAATCCAGGACCCAGAGTTGATAAACTGCTCCCACCCCTGTTCGAATAAAAGGTACTTTTTGCCTGATGACTTGCTCGCTGAGAGCATGAAAAATAAAGCCGTTAACAGATTAAGAAATGGCAGGCAAACAAATTACCCCTTAAAGGAATAAGCCAAGCTCCCAAGTGATAAAGTATTTGCAAGACTCAGATGAAAGCAGGGACTGAGCTGGGAGACAAACCAGTATCTATTTTTTTTTTTTTTTTTTTTAAAGGGCGGCCAGAAGACTCGCTCTTTTGCACTAAGTGCAGGTCTGTGGTTTGGCTTCTCATCCTGCAGAGTCCTGGGAGGATTACAGAGGTGCTGGCAGGGCCCTGCTGGTCCCACACAACAGGAAAGTCTGGATGACCCATCAAGGAGGCCACACCCACGGGGGTAAGCATGCTCGGCCCGCTCCACTGTGCAGGGCACGTTAGAGGTGATTTATTCCAGAATGCCAGATACAAGGAAATGAGTGCGTGTTATTTGCAGTCAGTAAAGAAGGGGGAGGTGGCAGGTTCCCAGACATGAAGCATATACAGCGTGTCTCCACCTGGAGAGGCCGGGGAGAAAGGATCTCTGTGGAGCAAAGGCACAGGCCACAAAGGCCGCCCACCAAAGGCTGGAGAGGGAGGTGGAGGGCCAGTCTCCGGCAGCAGCAAACAGGTATAGCCCGCTCCGGGGGCATTTACTTCACCCACCCCCTTCCAGCGGCTGACATGCTACCCACAACCACGTGCACGGTCCTTTCCATTCCTCAGAGTGAAGATGCCCGAAAAGGCCAACACTGTTTGGACGAGGACAGTTCCCAATCATCGTGAGGGTGGAGAGAGTATGGGGTCCCCGGGGTCAAGTGGAAAACACTATGTGGGGCCCTCGGGGTTGGCCAAATGGCCGTCCACTGCCCACTGGCAGTGGGGACCCGCTGGGGACCCACAGCAAGGCCCCATTCGGAAAGCACAGAAGGCATGCGTGTTCCTCACCCAAACCAGACGGGTCGACTAAAGCATGATGCAGTCCCTTGTTTGTTTTATTAACTGATCAAGGAAGGCGTTTCCCCTTACAGAAGGCTTCCTTCTAGAACCCTAGGTACATCCTTAGGTCAAGAAAACCCAGTTAAAGCAAACTCTCCAGTGAGCCAAGTTAAACAGATCAAACCGATTGAAACCAGCAGAGGAAGACATGAATAAATGTATTTACAGAAGAATAAATACACAGAGGCTTCCATTTTATTTACTGTGTATTAAGATCAAGGGTTGGGGCAGGGGTGAGGAAGGAGAGGTGGTCCGGGGTCAAACCACGACATCGCTGCCCATCCACAGTGTGAACGTGCAGGTGTCCACCAAGTAAAAGACTTAAAAATTCAAACAGCAAGCTGAGAGAATATAGATACAGGCTGCTACTTGTTTAGCGTTTGAGACAAATGTTAAAAGCTAAAGTCTTTACATTTTTTTGGAAGGATCTTGCCAAGATCATCCTCGCTACACCGATCAACCGAATCGGGGGAGACCTGTCTGAGGCCACACGCAGCTTGGGTGCAGGACAAGCAAGACCGAAAGGCAAATGCTTGGTGCTTGGGTCGGGGTTTTCTCGGTCCCATCATGCTACATCCAAGTCGGGGGGAGGCCCAGCCTCGTCCCTGACAAGGCCATCTGGGGTGCTTTTTCTCTAGAAGCTCCTGGGTCCGGGAGCCCCGTGTCAATTCACTCATGAGACAAAAACAAAAACAAAACCTCAGCCCTGCTGGGGTGAATCCCATTTAAGCTAAAGTGTCCCAAAAGGGAGGAAAGAAAATGTGCTGAGAGGAACGTCAACTCACTAATCTGGTCTCTGAGTGTCATTCTATGTAGAGATAAATGCCCTGAGACAGAGAGGCAAATATCCCAAGAGATCATGCTTACTTGAGACTGCTCTCTCCATCTGGAACACTCCTCCCCTTCACCTTGCCATGGCTGGCTTCTTCTCATCATCCAATGACAAGAACATTCCAGACCTGTTCCTTTTTAAGGAGGTCCCTTTTCACCATCTCTGCTCCCAAGTCTCCAATTTGGAGGGAAGGACCAAACCATCCTAATGTAAGTACACTGCCCATGACCAACCCCTCAAGCCCAATTCCATCCCCTGCCCTCTGGGTGGGCAAAGGAGGGTCTGCAGAGGACACTACTGCTGTCTCCCCTGCACACGGGTGTCACCAGGTACAGAAGATACACCCTCCAAGACACACCCTCCATCATGTGGGGAGGGCACAGCAGGAACCCTGAGCTGCTGTACCATCCATTCCTGAGGAATCACACAGTTACACACACCCACGTTTTTGGAGCAGTGGGGCACACTGAATGCTATCCAGAGGGTCCAGAGAGAGATGGGTGGACCTCAACGAAACCCAAAAGGGGAAAGGAAGAGGTGTGTGGTTCCGCCCCAGGGAAAATGACCAGCCATCCCTCTGTAAGTCTACCCAAAGGTCAACTGAGATTTGGTGTCATTACGGATTCATTTCACAGGAATCTACAAGGCATCCGCCCACATGGTCACCATTTGTGGCATTTCCAGGGTCATCACTTAGTTAATCCCACCATGTGCTCACCAGCAGCGGCATCCAAAAGAAGCCAAGTGAGGTCTGGTTCTGGACCTCAACCACCGTGCCGCACAAGAGGCCTTCCCACCACAAGGTGTGATGCCCTTGTGGGTCCACGTGTCAAACTGCCCTTGGGCCAGCATCCGCCGACCCAGGATGAGGGTCCAGCCTCAGCCCCATGCCCGTGGGACAGGCACACGGAGGCCATGCGTACTGCGGGATCACACTGCCTGAGCTCCGGTGGGGGCCTCCACCATCCCCCCCACTCCTCCCTTCAACAACTCCCTGAGCTACACACAAAAGCTGGCATTATTTTTCTCCAGAACTTTCTCTCATTTGGGGTTCAACTGGCATGGCCAACAGCCAAAAGAATGTTTTGCTTGATTACTTAAAATTTTACCCAAATAAATCTTCCAGTATATTTCATATTTAGGTTAAGAAAAAAAAAAGTTGAAGTATGGGAATAAACAGACCAAAAGAAACCCTGGCACTCTTCTGAAAGTTAACGAGCAGCAAGACACCACCTACAAAGAAATGCCACTGACAAGCCAACGAAGTTTCATGCAAAATATTTTCTGTTTTGTTAGAAGCCTTCCTGGGGCGACTCCTGCCGACTGATGGCACAGGCAGACCCAGCAGAGGCGCACGAGGGGGCGGCGGCAGCAGTCCCCGTTCCCAGGCCTTATCTACAGGACGGAGTTAACCGGCTTAGGGCTATCTGTGGGCTCCATCTCTAGGACAGCCCTAAATACCAAGCAACAGCAACAGCAATTTCTAAGTTAATTACATACCATTTCAGTCCACTATTTCTGATCGTTTAACCAACCCAAGGAGGACACAGCGTGTGGGCAGGACTCGGCTGGAGAAGGCAGGAGCGAGCGCGGGGCAGTCAGGCGATTTCAGGAAATGCCCAGCCGGCCCCTTGGGGAGGGGCGTGTCAGCCAAATCACGTTTTACTAACTAAATGTCCCAATATGAAAACCATAAGCTGGCAAAATCCAATTACTTAGATTACATCTCAATTCTAAACAAAGAGCAAGGAATGGGTGGGAGGGGAGGGTCTGTTCATTCCAAAAAAAAAGACACATCATGTCTGGCAAACGCAAAATGACCGACACGGCTGTGCTCTTTGTGCCGGGGTGGGAGTAGGGCCTGACGCTTTGCCAACTTGCTGAAAGGCCTATTCAAAAAAAAAAAAAATTCCTGTGTTTCCATCCCTAAAATAATTACCCACTCTATTCTACCCCAGACACACACACACTACAAACCTGGCAGCAACTCAAAGACATCAGGAGTGTATGTGTGTGCGCGTGTGCGTGACGGGGACTGTGGGGGGTTAAGCGGGGGAATAGCCCCTGCCCAGGGCAAGCTGCCCACCAAATTCAAATGCAAGTGCAGTTGTGGGCAAACCACACAGGATGGCTGTAAACATCCTGGAGAGGAGAGAGAAAATAAACACATCCTCAAGTGAGCCAGGAGGCCAGCACAGACCGACTCATACTCCCAACTGGAACGAGAAGCCTTGCCAAAAGATGACCCCCTTCTACGCTTGCCTCGCACCCTGCTCCGAACTGCCCAGCAGCGTTTGCTTCCCCAGGGTGTGAGGAGGCTCGGGACAGCAAAGGGAGGTCAGCGGGCTCCAGGAGGAGAGGCGCACTGCGGAGAATGCTCGCCTTATGGGGTTTCTGGAGCTCCTGCCATACTGGTTTTCACAGGCCTCGTTCCTTGCTTTAACTCCTAAACGAATGCAAGAGGACGGAGATGCTCAAAACCACAGGATGGGAAATACCCATAGCATTTATCTCCGTGACGTTCTTACACGGGCAGAGTCGAGGTCCCCAAATCCCCTGAGAAGGAATGCGCATCGAGTCTGGCTCAGTCAGAGAGGTAGAAAGGAAAGCACCGTATGAGAACCCCGGTTCTGCTCTTTAAGGCAGGCTGGCCTTCTAGTCCTTCACTGAACCCAGGGGGAGCGGGGCACAGAGGCACACGGTGGAAAGGAGAGTAGAGGCCCCTTCTAGTTCCATCTCATCGGACCTCATCTATAAAACCTGAACACAGTAATTCCTATAATAAATTCCCCTTGGGGCTGTGACTTCACAGCGCCACATGAGAAATACCCAACTTTCTGCCCGTGCCCAGTGGGAAGTCAGAACGTTCTCTCAATCTCCCCAACGCCGGCACGGCTCCGCTCACGATTCGGAGCACCAAATTTCTAACTACAGCTCATCCTGCAAAACAGCCAAGGGGATAACGTCTCGATTCTGAGATAAACAGCCTGCCTAGCACTTCAGAAGGCGGGAGCAGGAAAAGTTAAAATATATATACATTTTTTATATGGCACAATTCCAGAAAGCATTCCTCAATTCCATTAGACGATCCTACACCCTGCTTAAGATTTCACCTTTCCAGTCGTGAATAAAATCCCTCTTGAAGGGCGACACCCCAACTTCCTTCAGAACCCAAAAACACCCTGAGGAATACCAACGTGACGCAAATATGTGCATGTTCATCCACTCTACTCATCACAACACCGGGTGCCCAAGGAGAAGGCAAGCCTGTAACCCCCAATGTCACACAATTGCTCCCGAACACCACACTCCCTCAGAATGCAGGCACTGGAAAGCAGAGAGAAGGAAGGAAGGTGTGGGGACGCCCGAGTAGCTTAGTCAGGTGAAATGTCTGACCCTTGACCTCATGTGGGTCTTGATTTCCAAGCCCTGCACTGGGATCCATGCTGGACGTGGATCCCACCTTAAAAAAAAAGGTGAGCCTTTGTGTTTGCTCAGAGGAAAGGACTAGGGAGGAGGAAGGATAATATCAAAATTCAGTCACAGCACTAACTACCAGTAAGCCAATGCAGAACAGCATCTTCCTGAGAAAAAGAGTCCTTAGGCACATAAATCTCAGGTGGTCAGGGACAGCCCCCATGAACAGTATAGACAGTAACATACAGTAAAGCTTCTAATTCAATTAATTAGAAATTATGCAATTATGCTTTAAAAAAAAAAAATCTTCCATGGCACCCTGAAATGTCAAGGAACCAAGGACAGCCTGGAGATCATGACTCTGTCATGATCAAGGAAATATTTGACACTGACTTCTTTTGTGCGCTAGAAAGCAACCATGTCAAATTTGAGAGGGATCATCATTAATCAACAATTAAAGCGGCAACAAAGCCCTTTTGTTCTGTCAGTCACAAATGTCCCACGTGTTGTGGTTTACCACCTATGGAAAACTGCCTGCTTTTGCCACTCCAGGCACCAGAACCTTCTTTTTCTTGGGGACCCAACCTCAACCCCAACCCCAGGATCCAAGAGCTGCAAATGCTCTTTCTCTACGGAGACAAGTTTCACAGCAATCCTGAGCAAAAATCCTATCTTACAGCAGAAGCAAACAAGGTTAGGAGTCCTGGGATACCACATGGAAGTTAGGAATCCAGCCAGGACCTGGGCAAAGAAATTCCTGATACGTACTGTAGTTACAAGGTGTAAACAAATTATCTAAAGTCCATTCAGTTTTAAAAGCCTCAAAGAGCCAGTTAAAATGTTAATCTGCCTTTCCACTCTGTCTGGAAGTAGCACTGCCAATTTTGTTTTTAAAACATTTCAACAAAAACCCAGGCGTTTTCTCAATGTGAGGTTAGTCAACACCCAGTTGTAAATGGCCAGAAATCTCCCTGAATCCTGGAGAAGGGGATGGTTGCGGGAGGGACAGTGAGTGAATCACCTGGTGAGGGAAGAATCAGGTCTTACTTCCTCTCTTCCTTCACGGAACTAAGGAAAATCCTATGAAGAAATGACCTCTTAGAATGCTTCATGGCTCATTCATTAAAAAATAACACCCGGTGGGAACCTTCAAAGGGTATAACCACAGTCAATCCTGTAGGAACTCCTCACCAGACACCAGACACTCACGATGGGGTCGCGTGGTGGGGGAGACTCTTGACTCCACCAGCACGTGACACACCGGAGCACAAAGGCAGTGCTCAGAACTAGTCCCGGCACGATCCAGAAGAGGCTTCGGCTTCCCATGTTCCTCGGCTTCTCAGGTAGTATGTCAGCTAACTGAGACCTGCCTTACTGAACGGGGGGGTGGGGGGGTGGGGGGAATAGAGAAGGGACCCTGCACCATTTCTGTGCCCGCTGGAAATCTCATATGAGGTAGCCGACAAGCACCAAGAGATGGCAACAGAGAGTCCTCAGACGCCCCCAATGGGATCACCACAGCAGAGAAGGGCCTCTGATTTGGGTGATTTAGGATAAGCCCTGGCATTCACCAAATTTTAGGAACCGCACTAACGATGCTGGCTAAGAAACCAGCCGCTTGGTAAGGAAAGCAGCAGGATGAACACTTTCTCCCCCACCAATTCAATTACAACTCCAGGTCCTTGCTTGTCTGAAAAACACAGGGAAACTCACAATCCAGCATCTTGTCTGGGTCCTAAAGGTACGCCAGGGCTAAAATCCGCAGAACTGGCTTCAGAAACACGTGCCTCCCCGCAAAGCGATTCTTACCACCATGAAAAGATATAGCAAAACTGAAGTAATGTACCACGGTCCGAGTGTTTCCTTCATGACAGAGCCCAAAACAGTCCTCTTCGGGCTCTGACAGAAATTCATGTAGTAGGCCGAAACACAATCCTGTGCAATTTTTGAAGTATGGGATGTTACTAAAGCTCTCCCCACCTGAAGTGTTGAGTGAAGTCTGCTCTGTAATAAAAGGATTCACTACACCTCACACACTCTCTCTTCTTGAACATCTAAAGCTTTGTCAGAGAGAGAGAGAGCGAGAGAGCGAGAGAGAGTGCGCGCACTCACATGCAAACGGAGAGGGGCAGGCAGAAGAAGCAGGGTCCTCACTGAGTAGGGAACCCGATGGGGGACTCGATCCCAGGACCCTAGGATCATGACCTGAGCCAAAGGCAGATGCTTAACCGACTTGAGCCACCCAGGTGCCCCCCCCCACCATTTCTTAAAGATTTATTTGAGAAAGAAGGAGCATCTTCTTGGAACATTCATGAACGAGGTCTAGGCTCTTATGACAATTGCCTAAAGATGAGGAACCATGATCATAATTAAAGAATCTGCTAGTGGCTAATGAATATAAACGGCAAGTAAGTATCCTATTTTTTTTATTATTTGTACTTTGAAATCCTGGAGTAATGGCACTAAATTCTTACACTGGAAAACGGGCTCACGTGCAATCCCAGACGTGGCCCCTCCTCTCAGGCTTCCTGGCACTTCTGCCAGCTGCCATGATGAATCTAGGAGACATGTCAGTGGTACAGGAATTTACATGAAAAACAAGGAAACCGTGTCAATCCAAAGAAGGTAAAAGAAGGTCAACAGATGAATGGAGAAAGAAGATCTGGTGTAGGGGCGCCTGGGTGGCTCAGTGGGTTAAAGCCGCTGCCTTCAGCTCAGGTCATGGTCTCAGGGTCCTGGGATCGAGCCCCGCATCCGGCTCCTTGCTCAGTGGGGAGCCTGCTTCTCTCTCTGCCTCTGCCTGCCTCTATGCCTGCTTATGATCTCTGTCTCTCTCTGTCAAATTAATAAATAAATAAAATCTTTAAAAAAGAAAGAGAAGATCTGGTGTATATATAATCTTTGGATTATTATCCAAATGGATTATTATTCAGCTGTAAGAACGAATGAAATCTTGCCATTTGCAACATCATGGATGGAGCTAAAGTATAATGCTAAGGGAAGTCAGTTCGAGAAAGACAAAAGACCATATGACTTCATGCATCGTGGAATTTAAGTAAAAAAATAATAATAATAATAACCTTCGTAGGGTAAAAAAGAGAAGCAAACCAAGAAACACTCTTTTTTTTTTCTTTAAAAGATTTTATTTATTTGACAGAGAGAGAGAGAAGGAAGCAGGCTCCCCACTGAGCAGAGAGCCTGATGCAGGGCTCGATCCCAAGGACCCTGACATCATGACCTGAGCCGAAGGGTTAACCCACTGAGCCACCCAGGCACCCCAAGAAATACTCTTTTTATTAAAGATTTATTTGAAAGAGAGAGAGACAGCCCGTGCAGCATGGCAGAGAGAGGCAGAAAGAATCTCAAGCAGACTCCCCGCTGGGCATGGAGCCCAACCCTGGTATCACCACCTGAGCCCAAATCAAGAGCCAACCACTCAACCAACTAAGCCTCCTGGGCACCCAAGCAACAGAGAACATACTTGTGGTTACTGAGGTGGAGGAATGGGCATAACAGGGGAAGAGTATTAAGGATCCTCTGTTGTGATGAGCCCCAAATGATGCAGGCAAAGTGCTGAGTCAGCACATCGTACACCTGAAACTAATATGTACTGTACGTTAACTATACCGGAATTTTAAAAAATTACACACACACACACACACAGTCAAAGGCAGGAAAATCACCCTCCTAACAATGCCTAGAATATCCCCCACGCAATGCTGAATGTCCACCCATATTCCAGGCTGCACAGCGTAACCATTCGTCAGGCTGGGAAGCAGAAACATCTTTCCAAGTGCCATCTGCGGACTCGAACCAAACCACGTGACCTCTTCAGCCAGAAACGTAAAGGGGAATGAGGGAAGGAGAGGCGCACGCATCACATCTTACACATCTTACGGACAACAACTCGTGACATTCTATCTCAAAAGCCGTCCATGACCTCAGGTAAGGTCCCGCTCTCCGGTATGAAAGTCCTCCCAGTTGCTCCCATCAACCACCTGGCAGGGCAGGTGTGAGCCCCGGGGCCTTCACCTGAAGGCACTACGTGAAGAGTCCACCTTTGTGCAAAGGAGCCAATGACAAGCAGGCCGTGAACATCTGTGGCACATACACGCCCACCGTAACTGTGGGTGCCTGAAATGAATCCTCTGGAGGGTCTGGTGAGGAGGTCCTCAGGCTAGACCTCATTTACAGCACAAAACAGAAGCTTCTCCAAGAGAGGAATGTCATTGTGACCGCGGAGGAGCTTGTCGAATATGTTTATCTCTCTTCCAGCCATTTAACCAACAAACTCCTGCTGTTACTAAGATGAGTGACTTATCGCTCCTTTTCCCCGAGATCTCATATTTGTCTCTGCCAGGATACAACAGAAATAGCTCGGTGGACTTTCACAGGCTCTGAGCAAAGCCTGCAGGAGAAACTCCTGGCAGAGGGACCGGGATTGTGCAGAAATCCAAACACCCCCCCCCCCAACGCCCAGATGCTGTAGCCCACAGACTAGTCGGCTTCCCGCTGAGCAGCTCCACTCCCTGACAATTTCCAACCCCCACTTAGTTCCAGGAAACAAACGGAAGTCTAATCTGTTAGAGAAGACTCAACACCCCAGCCGCATGGACCACTTCAGCAGCCCCGAAGGGCTGAAAGACTTCCTGTTCAGTTAAGCCCTTCGTGAATCCCCAAGGCTGCATGGAGCCTATTCTCCTGGTCTACAAAGAGGAAGTGATCAAGCCACGAGATCCGAGTCCTTCCAACAAAGAGGGCGACAGCCACAGACCTGCTCTGTGCTCTGCTTCAGTACTGCCTGGTCTGACTCATGTTCCCCGAAGGGCAGGACCAAAGAGAGGGCAGGACGACCAAGAGCAAAGAACAGAAGAACTGGGTGAGAATCCCAAAGTGATCTAAGTGATCCTAATAGAACGTGAAAGCAACAGGGGAGGGCAGATGCATGGGGGAGAAGGGCATCAGTCCCACAACTGAAACAAAGGTTCATCAACAAGGGACGTTCCCAACACTCATGAGCCAGAAGATTAAATAAAAGTGACCCACCTCCAAAATCTTGGTTTTTATTTTAACCCACTTCAAAGCCAGCTTCCCCACTAAGAGGAATTAACGTTTGTGATGGGTCCCTACAAGCCCATGCTTGCCCCTGGCCCCGGGCGCTCCCCCCAGTCCACCGCCCCACCAAAACCAGAACCAGCTACCTAGCTCCGCTGAGTGGGCAAAGCTCTCTGTGAAAGGGACTGTCTTCAGGGTTCTTAGCAGGCGATGCTGCTCCTCCCCCACAAGGCAAGCTCCCTGTGAAGGGAAAGGGGAGAGCCCAAGGGGCATGGTCAGGAAGGGAGTGGGCAGGCAGGGGCCGCAGCACGCAGGAGGGGCTGGGAGAGGGGGGGAAACGGTCACAACTTCCCAAATGTTCAGAAACAATGGTACAGGCTCAGAACCCCGGGAATCAGCGACATCGTCCTTGCCCCTGCAATCCACGGATGAACCCCAAAAGGCAGAAGCTAAGTCAGTCCTCGCTTCCTCACAGCTGGGTCAGCAGAATGCTCCGCCAGCAAACTGGGCCAATCAGAATCGGGCTCGTAGAGATGTGGGTGCAGCCAGTGAGGGCCAGCGGGTGCAGAACCACTCACGTTAGGCGTCTCCTTAATTCCACCAGCCTGAACATGCCCCAATGGTCTCCCTTTGATCGCAGACCCATCCATCTTCAACTGTGTCAATACGCCGCCAGACACCACCCTCCTGGCCATCCATCTGTCCTGGGAAGGGTGTCCGGGCCTCCACCTCCAGCAACTTGTCACCAGGCCTGGTCGGAGCACATTTCCAGCTGGACACTTCTGGCTTCCTGCCCCTCCTCCTCCGCCCACCTCCCACCCAACCAAAGTCCCCTCGGAGAGCAGTGCTAACCCCCACCCAGAAAGGGTCCAGGACCCTGGCCCTAACTGGTTCACGAGAGCAGGCATGCATTTTCCCAGCTTATTCTTTCAACCATTCTGGTCCAAGGTTACCTCTGTTTGGCCTATATTACACAGCTCCCGGCATCCCAGACGTCACCTAGTACTTTCGGAAGTGGACGCTTTGTCGGAGTTGTGGGGTACGGTAGTCTAACTTCACGGGGTTTGGTTTTGTTTTTAAGTAACTAATTTCTTTTTTTGGCATACCATTTTAAAAACAGAAACCGTGACACAAATCAGAACTGCAAACACACGGGGCATGACAGAGGCTGCCGGTGCCACCAGTCAAGTCAGACGTCCTTGCTCTCTGCTGCCACGGTCTCTCAGTTCCAGGATTACAGAGACAGCAACGAACTCGACAAGGGATCGCAAAACAAAACTGGACTCGGTGGCTAAACGGACACACAGTGAAAACTGTAAATGAGCTCAGATTACCCCCGCTCTGTGTGTCTGGTTTCGTCTTGGAGAAAGGAGAGGAAAAGGAGAAGCCCGGTTAAGTACGGGGGCCCACTGAGGACTCCCCCGCCACACAGTGAAAGCACAAGTGTGTGTGCATCTGAAAGGGGAACGGAGGCAAAGGGAGATGCCGCGGTGTGCTGGCGCACCAAACAGACACACAAAGGAGACAAACGCTGTCTTCCGGTCTGAACACGAAGGCTTCCATTTCGGGAAGCGCGGGCTCCTCTACCCACAGCAGGACAATATAAAACAGGGCCTGAGCACCAGCAGGGAGTCGGCTGGGTCCCCGGCACTTTGCCACTCCCGCCAGCCCCTGCAACAGCTTCCCTCTGAGATAGAAATAGGTTTGGAAATGCAATCACTCACCACAAAAGAACTTTCCAGGAAGAAAGGTACAATTTATTCCTTCCTGGCCTCCTCTTCTCAAGCAAACAACAAAGACAATCTCACATCCCTGGGCTTCCATGCTGATTAGCTCAACAATAAAATCATAAAACCACGGGGCTGGAGAAGATGGGTGTGACTCCCGGGGTCGGGGGGCCTGGAGCTGCTGGGCCAGACAGCTCCACCTAGAGCTCCAGAGACCCCAACCCTAAAAAGCCAGGCCTGAGGAAGAAAGCACCACTCATCAGGGGAGGGCTCATCTCCAGAATCTGGCTCTCCCATGTTCTGAATTCATTTTAAGTAAATGTGAAAACACAGAGTATCAACACCAGACAAAAAACCGACGTGGAGAAAAAGAGCTAAGTGCAGGCCAGGCCATGGAGATAAGAACCCCGCGTACTGGCAGTGGAAACACAGACTGGTGAGGTTCCTCAAAAAATTAAAATGAGAACTATGGGACCATGGAGCAATTCCAGCTCAGCCAGATACCCGAAAGAAATGGAAACACTCTCGCATACGCACACGTGCAATCCTGGGTTCACTGCAGCATTATCTACAATGAGAGCTGAGCCACAGAAATAAGCGCCAAGGCCATGGTGGGGGTTGGGGGACGACGGGGGACTACATCAAGAAAACATGGTACACAGAATACAAAATGGAGTATTATTCAGCCATAAAAAAGGAAAAATCCTGCCACATCATGAGGGATGTGGATAATCCTTGAGGGCATTATGTAAGTCACAGAAAAAGAGTGACCTCACTTATACGTGGAGATCTTAGAAAACTCAAGTTCTAGAAGCAGGGTAGAATGTTGTGTGTGCGTGTGCATGCACGCGCGCGTGCATGCACATGCATGTATGGGGATGTGTGAGTGAGAGAGGGAGTATGAACATGGTATAAACTTGCAGGTGATGAGTAAGTTCTGGGCAAAGAACGCACAGCATGGAGACTAGAGCTAATACTGTACTGTATACTTAAAAGACAGAGTGCGAATCTTAAAACCATTCACACACACAACCCCCCCCCCCACAGGAAACTATGTGAGCTGATGCGTGTGTTACCTAGCCTTATTTGGCAATCATTTCACCATATGTATGTACACCAAACCATCGGGTCACACACCTTAAACTTAACCCAATGTTATAGGTCAATAAAGCTAAAGCCATGGAGGGAGACGCACACACACGCAAGAGTGGGCGCATACGCTCGAATGTAACCCAACGTCCAGGAAATCTCAAAGCAGCCAGAATTAAAGACCCCACCTGGTAGTAACTAAAAGCATTTGCTATTAAGACAAAGGCAGGGGTTGCCTGGGTGACTCAGTCGGTTAAGCGTTGGACTCTACTTTAGCACAGGTCACAATCTCAGTGTCATGAGATCGAGCCCCAGGTTGGCCTTTGTGCTGGGCATGGAGTCAGCCTGGAAGTCTCTCTCCCTCTCCCTCTGCAACACCCCCTCCCCACTCTCTAAAGAAAGTTATCTTTAAAAATAAACAACAAACAAATCCAGATCTCTTTATGAAATAAGAAGTAAAAATGTCATTAAGACCAACCACAAGAATTCAAAGAAATGGGGCACCTGGGTGGCTCAGTCGGTTGAGCATCTGCCTTTGGCTCAGGTTGTGATCTCCAGGTCCTAGAATCGAGTCCCTCGTCAGGCTCCCTGCTCAATAGGGAGTCTGCTTCTCCCTCTGCCTCTGCCCCCTGCTCATGCGTGCATACTCTCTCCCACTCCCTCCCCCTCTCGAACAAATAAAGTCTTTTTAAAAAGGGGGGGTGGTGTGAAATGTCCCAGCACAGGGAGACTCCTAGGGTCCTGGAACATAAAGAAAACTGAAAAATCCTATTCCACTGTTGAGCATCTTCTCATCACTCCTCTCCCTCACCAGACAGGAGGGGAAACAGTAGCTCAAAAGTTATTTGGTGACTAGAGCAGCTTTAAGCTACTACTGAATACTATTCGAGAACACACAATGACATTCTATCAAAATACCGCCATTAGCAGTCCATGGAATTCACACAATGGAATTCTGAGTCACTTGGATAAATGGATGAGTTGGTTTCCAGTCATGGGACACCCCGCCGGGGGAGGGGTTAGCAACTGTTGGCATGGCAATGGTAAACCAATACATTCCCATGGTAAACCAATACATCCCACCCATCCCATCCCATCCCAGTGGCTCAAATAAACACAGATGAGAGCGGACCCTATTTGCCCTTGCAAGAATTTGGTGAAAATCTCTCTCTCCCCAGCATCTCCTTATGGAAACAGGCTTCATCCCCATCTCTATACAACACTCTCTGGGAGATACTACCACCCCTTTAAAAACCCCACAGGCTAAAAATCCAACAAATTCCTTTTTAAAAGATAAGCCCCTGAGAAAATGTTGATCAGTAGACAGAACCACCCTTCACAGCAAGCAAGACTAGAAGCAGGAATTCTAGGTGCCCAGGGACCGCTAGAGTGTTATTTAGTGTCCTCTCTCCTTCTCCTGGTCTAAAACACGACATGATTTGTAAAACCTGGAAGCTGTAAGGCACACAGAGAAAAGTGGAGACAGACTTTTGGAGGTGTGTGTTTTATGGGTAGATTCTGCCGCTGGGTATAAATTAAATTAAATCTGGTACAAGGTGAATTGGGTGAAGTCAGGGAAGGAATGAGAGGTGCATTAGCATACATGTGTATCTTCACCTCCTTTCCACCTCTACCCGCCATCCCCACATGCAAACACATGCACACCCTGCAAAGGACTATGGGAAACACTCTCCAGCCTGCAAGAACCCTGAAACCAGGGATGTGATGGATACCGCACTGTCTGGCTGTCAGCCCGAATGCCATCGGAGAATATGGAGTGTAAAGCGAAGAAATAACTTCACATAGCGTTGTTTGCGCATTTTCTTCCCTATGGCGCAGAAATAGTGGAAGCCATCCCAGACCTAGATGTATTGTGCCAAGGGTATGGGTGTGTTGAGTGCATCTATCTGGCCAGAGGGAGCATCACCCACAGTAACCCACAGTGAGCTGGGAACCATCTTAGAGTTAGGAAATTCACGCCAGATTATGACATTCCCTTGCCAAGGTAATCTAAGGTTAAACTGCATTGTCTGCTTGGGGGAGTTGTTTGCGGCAGGAAAATCCTTTCGCTCAGATGGCAAGTGTTTAGGTCGGCAGAACAGTACACAAGCTATGATCTAAAGTGAAATTACACCAGAGAAAGGCGGGGGATGGGGGGTGGGGGGGGAGAGGCGGCAGGCAGCCAGTGACGGGTCTATAAATAATTTCAAATAAACCGCAAGGGAAGGAAAGACATTATTACTCTTGTGTTTCTGCACAAGGCAGATGAACAAGCAGGAAGGAAACATTTGGGGACATATAAAGAAAAAAGTCTCAATAAGGCATGGTCTCTAGTAGGCACAAGAAGATCTACCAAGAGCTAAAAACTCTGACATCTAGGAAGGGAAGGGGAGAAGGAGGGAGGGAGAGAGAGAGAGAGAGAGAGGGAGGAGGGAAGAAATAGTTGAATTCATACCACCCTTCACTCACTGGTCTGAGCAAAGGTTTGTACAAAGAACCCAAAACAGAAGACAACAAAATGATCACAGAAGGGCACCCAGCTGGCTCAGCAGCACATGTAACTCATCTCGGGGTCATGAGTTCAAGCCCCACGGTGTGCACAGAGCCTACTTAGAAAATAAATTAAAAAATCGTCACAGAGGGGCGCCTGGGTGGCTCAGTGGGTTAAAGCCTCTGCCTTCAGCTCAGGTCATGATCCCAGGGTCCTGGGATAGAGCCCCGCATTGGGCTGCTTCCCTCTCTCTCTGCCTGCTTCTCTGCCTGCTCGTGATCTCTATCAAATAAATAAAATCTTTAAAAAAAAGAAAATCTTCACAGAGCTTCTCCCTCTCCCACTTCTCCTGCTTGTATTCCCTCTCTCACCATCTCTCTCTGTCAAATAAATAAAATCTTTAATACAAAATATAAAATAAAAGTACCTATCTGGGCAAATGTAGGAGACTGGTAAAAGATGAACCTTTGTAACTAAAAACCAGAGATGGCTGCTGTCTGTCCTCAAATAGGAAAGTCTGTCCTGCTCAGCTGAGGCTTAAGCCAAAAAAAATCTGAAGAACATGGAAACGTACTTGTTTACCCCCAAGGCCATGGGCAGTAGGGGGAGCAACCCAAAAGGTGGGGGCGCACAAAACTTGCCCTTCTGGCACTCCCAACAAGCAGGTCTCAGGCAGAAAAGGGAAAGCTGTACCTGCCCCCCACCACCCCGCTGCCAACAGCCCCAAACCCACAGCCGGAGGGCATCTTTCAGGAGCCACACCAGTTAGGCTGTAATGGGAAAGATCCGTATTTTCATTTTGCTTCCTAAATGTCCCTTCAGACCACAGAACCCATTCGTCTCGTGAGGACTCACAGCATGCCCTCCTCTCTTACCCTTCGATTTCTCATCTTTGGAACAGGTGATCTCCGTCCCGGGTGATCGGGAAGGGCTCTGTTAATTCCAGCCTCGCTCAAGCAGACTGGAGTCCAGGGGCAAGAGGAGTATAGAAGACATGAGAAAGGACGGCAAAGGCGGCTCAAACCCCCACAAAGCAGAAGAACCAACAACAAGCTCCAGAAAGCCCAAGTGCCAGCCCACAGTCCACACCAGCATTTGCAGAAACAACAAGCCCGTTACGGCCCCACACTGTACCAATAGCTTGAAGGCTGTCACGGCGAAGGCAAACATATTTCCTGGGGGCAGAATTACAGGCTGAACAAATGTGTAAGTTATGTTCCACAGAAAGGAGAACTGAGAGAGAAATATACATATTTAAAAATGGCGAGAATCCCATCCTGTAAGAGTCCCAAATGGACAGAACCTGAAAATTTTTCTTAAAGAGTTTAAGTTAATGAATGTATCAAAGGCTAATCACAAAGTAACCACGCTCCCCTCCCCCAAAGAAACTTTGGGCTGATTCATGCTCATGGTTACTTGGAAGCATTGTCATTCATTCTCCCTCCAAGTGTGCAGGGAGTGAAGGCAGGCTCGGGCCTGGAGAGAGAGGTCTCCTAGTCCAAGCATCCCCAGATAATCAGCCTGGCTAGAGCAGCCGGCCTTCCCTCCAGCTAATAACCAATAAGCACTACACAGATTTACATCCTACTCCATCAGAGCCAAGGCGAGCTCTGTGTGTTTTTTAATATAGTTTCAGAGAATAATTGCCTTGATCCACTAAAGCACCTGGCCTACTACAGAACTATATTCTCAACACAATAGGACTTCGTACGAAAGAAGCAACATCTCACTCGGCCTCTGTTCATTTCGGAATAGGTCTGAAACCAAGCAGAACATTGACAAAAAACTCATTTTAATAAGACCTGGCTTTTGTTTTCCTTTTCAACGTTTTCGTTCTCCTGCCCTATATGTGGCAGACAACAGCAATTAATATTCGTGTTAATTCTACACGATGGACTCTGTCAAGTCGTCCTGTGTGCTATTTAAACATTAAATTTTCTTCAAAAACTGAACTCCGAGAACACAAAAAGCTGGGTGTTCTACCTCTGGGGAAAACCAAAATCTGTGAGTAGGAGATAAGAGGAGAGAATGCCAGATAGGCTTATCACCGTCGTCATCAGAGAATATTTATTGTCACAGAATTAGAGGATTGGGTTGAATATTTAAAAATATTTAAAGAGACTAGAAAACTGCAGCCAACCTCAGGCTGGCACCCCAGGAAGAACCACAAGGCTTTTAGGCAAGAAGGCATTTCTCCCTTCTCTTGGCGTCCCACATTAATCATAGTGGATGGAAATTCACTGACCTTATACTGTATTAGTCTGAGGCCGCTGGAACCTGCTGTGAAATGAGAAACTTCCTTATATCCTAAACCCATTTTTTTGGTCCCAGGGAGCATTTACTGAACCAAAGAGCACTAAGAAGGGTGGAGAAACGGGGAGGGGGGAGAGAGACAAGAAAATTCTATCGCTACCGGAAAAAAACAAAACAACCAGTTTGTTCCTTCCTAACCCTTTAAAGATGAACAAATAACGATGGGGAATACTTCCAAAGCACACGACGCACAGACACACACAGGCACCTACGCCCAGTATGATACAGTGGAGGTGAGAGATCTGGACGATTCTAAAAAGGGAAACGTGCTTCTCCAATGTAACAACTCCTCCAGGAAGACTTCCTTTCCTGACAGTTTATATGGCCACTGGCAGCAGTGGTTTACGCCGGCAAAAACACTCGTCTATCTGTTGCATGCAAGACACTCTGCCGGTCACTGGGGACACAAAGATAAACAAGGACGATCCCGTCTGAGGGAGCTGAGGGTCAAACCCCTTTTAAAGCTTGAAGGACAAGTGAGCAGGTCTGGACAGCGAGATCGCTCGCTTCCTTGCCCACGCTGAGGACGCAGACTCTACACACCCATTCTCTGGAACAGTCCAAGCTAAGGGCACAGATCTATCAAGGTATTTTATAGGAGGATTACACCCCTTAAATGCAAATCAAAGCAATGGAGCCTAAAGAAAAGAGAAAATATTCTTGTCCAGTGTTTACCTTATTCCAAGGAAGGGGGGGGGACGGAAGGGAGACCCATTTCTGATTAAGAGCTCTTCTTTACATTTCTAATAGCAGAAGTGGACCAAAATCTCTCCCTAACAAGTCATTCGGACTGCTATCTGCCTCCTTACCCTGTACTTGAGAATCTCTCCCGCCAACCCTCAATGCCTGCACCCAGCTCTAAAAATGAGGGGGGAAGGGGAGGGAGAGAGAGGGGAGACGGTGGGAGGGAGGAAGCAGAAGTGCTTGGTACTCAAGAACACTCTCCTCCCATCCAAGCTCAAAAGCAGCCAAGGGAGGTAGAGACATCGGGAACATTCCGCATAAAAAGCCAGATCTAATCACCTGTGCATAAGCACTCACATGTGAACCACAAGGGACACTAATGGCCGTCATCCCCTTCACAGCCGAGGTGCCTTCAAACCCCACAAACCCGACGCCAGTGCCCTGCAGGGGAGCCCCCCCGAACCCCGTAATTGTGTGTTCCCTCCCTGAGTTTCATCAAGGAGGACTCCCGTACTGATAAAAATGTTTCCAGGAGGGTCAGATACTGCTTCCACGATCAGGGACGGCTTACACTTGTCCTTTGGGGGTGCGGAAGGGAAGTGGGCAGAAGCACGGCGCACGGATGTTCGCGCTCATATTTAAGACACTATGAAGAGCAGGGATGCAGGAAGAAGGCAAGAGCCCGGTCTCTGGTTTCCATGGCAACCGCAAGCCTCCTAGACCAGAATTGGCATGGGAGGTGGAAGTGATATCCCTGGGATCAGTTCTCCAGGGTAACGGACACAGGAAATGGTCAGGGCAGTCGGGACACTGCCTCAGGTGAAGTTCACAAAAGCCATTTTCCTGAAACAAGTAAACATGGTGAGAAGCCGGGAACTGTAAGCAAATTTCCGGGGCAGCTGCCCACTCCCACAAGGGTCTAAAAATTTGCCTTCAGCAAGCCGGCTGGCCAACCTGTCCCCCTGAAGAGGACACACCTGCACCCAGGGAGGGCCCCACGCTTCCCACCCGCCTCGGGAAAGAGCGGGGGGCTGTCTGTGCAGAAGAACCAGGCATCTACAAAGACCTCTCCAGACAAAATCCCACACCTGGTGGAAACAGTACCTTAAGAGGAGCCCGGGTTCACCAAGGAAAAGCTGAATACGCAATTCCAGAAAAATAACCATGAACAGAAACTGTAAGCTGGATGAGAACAGAAAGACACGGGTCTCCCTGCTTTAGACTCCTACAGAGGACAGACCTCCAAGTACCACTCCCACCCCAAATTTCCCAGGCCAGATCCATGCTGCTTTAACACACAATTAAAAATGGAAATTCCACACTGACTTCGAAACTCAAGACAGGATGGAGCCAAAGTAAATGTATGCTAAAAGCTTTCTGATCAAAACCAGAAAACAGGGGCGCCTGGGTGGCTCAGCGAGTTAAGCCTCTGCCTTCAGCTCAGGTCATGATCTCTTGATCCTGGGATCAAGCCTCTGCTCAGCACGGAGACTGCTTCCTCCTCTCCCTCTCTCTGCCTGCTGCTCTGCCTACTTAACATCTTTTGGGGGGGGGGAGGACAAAAAGAGAAAAACAGTACAGCTTTCAACTAGGACAGAGTCCCCCTTCCACTCCATCCCCACATACACAACATTCCCTTTTAATTAGCCAAAGACCTCTTATGTTTAACTCAACTCTTCCTCTGGTAGAGAAGAGAAGAAAAGAGATCAAGTTGAGGATCTTTCATTTACTAAGGTGAACACAGGGAGTGTGGCCTCTCCTAGAAGCAAAGGAAACTAACAAATGCGGGTCATTCAACAAACGGATTCAGTGCCTATAAGCACATCTTGGCTGAGACTGACTTGGGGACTAAAACGGTCAAGCTAAAAGCCAAATCCTAAAAGCTTACCAGGCTCCTACCTAGGGCTGAGCTAGGGGACTTCATTTAATTCTAAGAGCCACCAGGGTTGCTGGTCATTGCTAGCCTGCCTGGTGGCCCGTCACCTTGAAGCCCACAGCACTCTGCAGGCCTCTTGCTGGTGGGACATTTCTGCGCCCAGGGAGGGGTGGGGACGAGGTGTGGGATGTGCCCTGATCTCACAACGGGCAACTTCTTATACTGACTCTAAGAATACTAGATCGATCCTAGGGCTCCTACGAGATAGCAGTAACTAGACTGGGGCCTGATAGCCACGCTGCTCCCCAACGTCCCACCTCTAAACCACCCCATGTGCCTTTTCAAAATTTCAAGAAACCCTCTGGTCTCAAGCTCAAAGAACAATTAGTAAATAAGCCCTCCCTCCCCCGGTCCCACTTGTGAGGCCAGTCAGATAAAGCACGGAAGCACACAAGCCTTCCAGAAGCAGCCTGCTAGGAAGCCTTAAGGACCACTTCCTGAGTCAGGGCTCAGCCCCACCCAAGGGCAAGAGACAGGTTCGAGGCTCGGGAGTGCTGGCTCCTGCTGCTCTTCGGGTCTCCTCCCCCAGCCCAGCAGCCCCGGACGCCATCGGTTATCAATGTGCCTCCAACTCCATGCAGCAGCTGGTCACTCGGAAGAGACCGAGAGACCTGGGCACTGGGCCGGTCTCTCGGTCTCTTCCTCTCTTTCCCTGCATTATATGATTTGGCAGAAGACACCCACACAGGTCTATAATGTGCTATCAGGAAGCTACCATGGGGCCTAGAACATACCAAAAACATACTCTCCATGGAAAGAAAAGCTCAGTGCACAGGTCCCCTTACTAAGGATGCCCCAATGTCCCTAGACACGCCCTGATCGCCTCCTCAGCCTGTGTCCACAGAGGTCACATCTTCTATGGCACTCTCCACATTGCATCGGAGATGATATGCTGCTGTTTCCTCCCTAGAGTGGAGCTCTCCTGGACCACCACACTGGGCTTAATGAACCCGCTTTTAGATCCGTCGCAGGACCCAGCAAACACCTTGAACGTTGAAGAATAAATTGGCACCTCAGGACACGCCTTCCTCGAGGGTCACACTCCTCAGAGAGTGAAAATGGGATCGCTTTGCCCAGAAGGCAGATTTCTCAGGCCGCTCAAAAACCTTCAAAAACACAATTCTTCCATCTCTCTCCATCAGCAGTCCTCCACAGCAGGGCTCTTCACAAATTTACTCAAGGTGGACAGAAACCATTTACAGAGTCCCGACCACGTGCCAGGAGTTCTGTGTCTCTCGTGCCCAGTGTACTCCTCTGTGCCCATCGGTAAAATGGGCAGATGATAAAAGACCTATCCTGCAGAGTCTGCTACAGAGAATTAAATGGGCTCATGTATGTAAAGGACTGAGAGCGGTGGCCAGCACTCCACTTGTACATACACAAACACTGTAAGCATGTTAAGTGTTAGATTAAGGGTTTGTCATAGCTCCTCGCAAACGGGGTATTCTGCTGGGGGACTGATTCTCACATAGAGAGCTAAGAGGAAAAACTGGGATTCACACCCCATCTATAGGATTCTAGAATCTCCAATTTGTCTCTCCTCCAATTTCTAGTCAAGGGCCTCATTAGAAGACTGTGCCAAGAAAACATGTTCTACTTTAAATCACCAAAATCTGAGATCATTCAAGGAGAAGGGTCTCAGCCCCGGTACCACCTGCCTTGTGCTTGGGAGGCTGTCAGGCACGGATGCAAACAGACTACCCATGCCTGGGGACTGCCATCCATGGGTCTGCAACACCTTCCTGGGCAGTCCCAGGACGTGTCCCGACTGGGGACTAACACGGTGCCTCTTCTTCAGCTAGACACGCGGGCTGGAAGGACAGAAGAAGATTCCGAAGGGAACCTGCAGTCCATTCTACCGTTTAAACCAAACTCATCTACCCGCATATCTTCCATCAAGGAACCCCGAAACACCAGCCTGACTCTGCTTAGTCTCCTGGGAGCCTCCTGTGCCATCTCGTCCCATGCTCTTCCACAAGGTCAAACCACACCCCAACTTGAACCTTCCGGATTTCCTCCACAACCCCAAAACCACCCAGACCTCTGCTGTCTTTGTCTCCCAACAGATGACTCGGCTGCAGCTCTGGGCCCCTGTGAAGGAGGTACTGGGTAACAAACACTATTTACGTACAGAGTCAGGCAGGTGTGTGTGAGTGTGTGTGTACACAAGGACAGACCCAAGATGCTTCCACAGTGAGAGAGCAGGATGCAAAAGATGGTCTTGTAAGCCCCCCGTCCTGCCACCTAAATGGTAATCCAACAAATTGTAAATATTCTCGGATCAGAATGGGGAATGGGGAATCCCGTAAAGCGCCCATAAATAGTTTCATGCACAAAACCAGTCAGATGGCATGTCTATTACAGCAGCCTCCTTTGTTCTGCAGATGGTAGCCTGCAGCCAGGCTGGAGGGGGGGGGGGGTCCCCCTCTTTAATAGAGACAACCAGCGCCATGCGTTAGGGAGGGCAGGAAAGAGACCTCACGAGAGTTATCAGAGATCTGAACGGGAGCCCAGGGATGTGGCTGCAGGGAAAGAACAGAACCACGAGAACATGGGTGAGTGGCCCATGCTCTCCCGCAGTGAACCGAACGTGTGTGAGCTTCTGCCAGGAAGAATCTCCGGCACCGTCAGAAATGGTCTCCTAGGGCACCTGGGTGGCTCAGTGGGTTAAAGCCTCTGCCTTTGGCTCGGGTCATGATCTCAGGGTCCTGGGATCAAGTCCTGCATCAAGCTCTCTGCTCAGCAGGGAGCCTGCTTCCCCCTCAAAAAAAAAAAAAGAAAAAAAAGAAAGAAAGAAAAGAAAAGAAGTGGTCTCCTAGCTCTCAACGACTCCACGTTAAGACTTCTGACCCTTGGCTTCACCATGGTGATCCTTTAATCTGGGAAAACCTTAAGATAGAGGTTAAGGTATGAAGAGTGAACAGATACAAACACCCCTTCCAAACCTGAACTGTAAGAAAGGGGAAGTTCATCCATAAGTAGACACCATGAGGTGAGCCAGTGTTTTAACTCTTGCCCCCTCGGACCCCACCTACTCCAGCCAAACTAATGAAAAGTCACATAAAAAAGTATTATTCTCCCAGAGGAACACAGGCACAAGCCACTGAAGCCACAAAGTAATCACAGATCTGTCTGGAATAGCTACCTGAAAGGAACAGTCAGCTAGGTCTTAAATGGTATCCCACCCAGAATAGACCTCTCCCTGGTGCCCTTGGGCATGACCTCTAACCTCTAATACTGGAGGACACCAGAGAGGACTTGGAGAGCAAAATGTGTTTTACTCAAGATAAGCTAAAGCTTTCCCTTCTCCCTACCTTTCTATTTACTGCTTGGTTTGCAATGCAGAAAAACAAAATTTATTTTATTAAAGAAGGAACGCAAATACTTGCCAAGAAGAGAACATATACTAGAGTCCTACGATCTGGGGGGCCACAAGGAGCGCACTGCACCAAGGTGCTCGGCCAAGGAGGGAAAGTGAGGCTGTGATCCAGCCATGGTTGGGCTCACCAAGCCAGGTGCCCCGGGCCCAAAGGATGTTTCTGGAATTTGTCTGTCTTAGAGGTGCCTGAAAGAATAAGAGCTACAATTTATGTCCCCAAAAGAAGGGGGTGTGGTGTCGTGGAAAAGTCCGGGCATTACAGATATGAAGACTTGTACTCAAATTCTGACCTTGCTACTTATAAGAAACGGGTCACTAGACAAGTATTTTCAACATTGGTGGACTTGGCTATAAAGCAGGGGTAAAGAAACCCTCAAGGGGAGGGGTGCCTGGGTGGCTCAGTCAGCTGAGATCCAGCTCTTGGTTTTGGGTCAGGTCATGATCTCAGGAGACTGAGCCCCGTGTCAGACTCCATGCTGAGCGTGCAACTTGCTTCTGACCCTCCGGGCCTCTCCACCACTCCCCACCTGCTCCCTCTCCTCTCTAAAAAATAAATTCGAAAATAATTTAAAAAATAAATAAATAAATAAAAACCCTTCCAAGTGTTTCCTTAGGATTACGGTAAGATTTATTAGCACAATATGTTCTATTCACTAAGCAGCAGTTCGTCCTCTTTTAGAAACAGAGGTTCTGGAACTTCAAAAAGACTGAAGTATCTCTAAGAGTCACACGCTTTCTTGTAGAGCGGGGACTTTCTATTTATAGGTCAATTGCTTCTTTATTTTCAGATGTTCTTACATTGCGTCAAGGCTTCCTTAGTCACGAGAAGAAGAAAATGAACTGCGTAACAAAACTAAATGGAAAGGTTAGGGTCCAGGCTAAGATTAAGTACAAATGTGCTAGTTAGCTAGGATTCCTGGTGGTCCCCTTCTCCCTCTCATTCAACATTCAAAGAACAGAGTAGCAGTAGAGCCAAAACAGACTTCCTGCCTGAATGAAACCAAAAATTGACATGAGACAACGGACATTAGACCACAAAGCACTTGATCCCTGAGAGACGGGGAGGGTTTGGCGAGCTCACAGCCCCAGGAGAATTTCCAGGCCACAGCCCGAGGAGGGGAAATTCAGACTGGGTTCAGAGGAATCTAATTAAGGAGAAGGAGCTGAGGTTTGGAAGGCCAAGGTATTGAGCAGAATCTGTAAGGCAGGGTACTGGCAAGGGCCACACAGAAAACTCTAGAACCTCCTCACATCTTCACGGGGTACTCACAGCCACTAGTGAGGAAATCTACCCAAGGAGATATGCAGGAAAGGACTGGAGGGAGCCATCCCCGAATCCCACACAGAGCCAGGAACCGTGCCCTGTACCTACTGGCCAAAATGGTAAACCTCCTGGATTCACAGGACAGCAAGGACTCTTCCAGGTTTCACCTGAGCACTGGGGAAAACTTAACCCTACACCAAATCCTTCTCTGGCTCTACTCAACAAAGCGAAAAGCCAGAAGGACCCAAATGCTTCCTACAAACTCAATCACACCTTAGAGCAATGCTCTGGACAGAGAAATACAAACACGTCCAGTACCCAAAGGGAAATGAACAAGGCCTGGCATCCAATGCAAAGTTCTCAAGGCGAGAGCACAAGAGCAGGAAAATAGGGCCACTATCGAGGAGGAATGGGAATCAATCCAAAATAGACCCATAAATAGCACAGGTGAAAGAATTAGCAGACGAGGGACGCCTGTGTGGCTCAGTTGGTTAAGCAGCTGCCTTCGGCTCAGGTCATGATCCCAGCGTCCTGGGATCGAGTCCCACATCGGGCTCCTTCCTCGGCAGGGAGACTGCTTCTCCCTCTGCCTCTGCCTGCCACTCT
>PISX010025312.1:0-26375 GCA_004024625.1 Mellivora capensis
AAAAAAAAAAAAAGAATGACATTGTATTTTATTGATAGCTAAACCATTTATTCATTCTCCAGTTACTGAGAGCCCACTCTACAGCAGATATCAAGCTGGGGATTGAAAGAAGCAACAAGCACTTAAAACAGAAATTAACAGAGAAGGATCTTCTTTACGAAGATTGAGCAGGGAAGGCCTTTCTTAGTAGTGATAGTGAAGCTGGGACCTAAAAGAATATGCTAGCTTTGGAAGAAAAGAGCATTCTTGGCAAAGGGAACATATTTACAGGGCCCTAACCAACAGAGCTTAGGTATTTCCTGGGAAATTGAAAAAAATATCAATGTCGTAACTGCTAAGTTAGGGGGAGTAATAGTGCAAGGTGAGATAATAGGCAACATTTTTTAAAAAACAAAATTTCCTTAGACATTGGTCTTGTGTCCAGACTTTTTCTTTAACTCCATGCTACAGTGATCATCTTTGTACTTGAATCTGTATGTACTGTGGCAGTATTTTTTTTTTAATTTATTTATTTGTCAGAGAGAGAGAGAGTGAGTGAGCACAGGCAGACAGAGTGGCAGGCAGAGGCAGAGGGAGAAGCAGGCTCCCTGCCGAGCAAGGAGCCCGATGTGGGACTCGATCCCAGGACGCTGGGATCATGACCTGAGCCGAAGGCAGCCGCTTAACCAACTGAGCCACCCAGGTGTCCCACTGTGGCAGTATTTTATCGGATCCCTACACAGCAGAAATCATGGATCAAAACGTATAAATAGGGATGCCTGGGAGGCTCTTTTCATTTTCATTTGTTTTGTTACTAAATTTGGATGTCTTTTTGTTTTGGCCATTACTGATTTTTCCCATTCAAAAGCTAGTTCCTGTGCCTATTATTGTCTTTTGTTGTTCCCTTTTTTCTATTGCTCTGAAAGATCTCTTTGTATAATACGAAAATCAAGCCTTAGTCCTTTGAATTGCATACTTCCTTGCCAACTTTTTTTAATTGGACGGTGTTTTATAACAATAGAAAGTGTTAACTTTAGTGGTCATATTTGTAAGGTTTATCCTTTATAATTTGCATGTTACATGTTTTGCTTAGAACAGATTTATATATTTTTTTAAGATTCTATTTATTTATTTATTTGACAGCCAGAGATCACAAGTAGGCCAGAGAGAGAGGAAGAAGCAGGCTCCCTGCTGAGCAGAGAGCCCAATGCGAGTGGGGGGGGGGGTGATCATGACCTGATCATGACCTGGGATCATGACCTGAGCTGAAGGCAAAGGCTTTAACCCACTGAGCCACCCAGGCGCCCCCAGATTTGTATTTTAAAAAGCAACTATAGGCACACCTGGGTGGCTCAGGGTGTTAAGTGGCTGACTCATGATCTCAGGGTCATGGGATCAAGCCCTGAATCCAGTTCTGCACTTGGCTCAGTCTGCTTGTCCCTCTCCCTCTGCTCCTCGCCCTACCCCCCATGCTTACTGGCTCTCAAATAAATAAATAATAAATAAATAAATAAATAAATAAATAAAATCTTTATTAAAAAGGCAACTATAGTGTTGTGAGGTTTATGATTATGCCTGGGGAAATTGAAGAAAATGAGACAAGTTAGTATTGACTACAAATTAAGGCAGTGACTATGAGCATGAGGAATAGAGCTCACCTACTTAAAGTGTTCAATTCAAGGGTTTTCAGTACATTCGCAGAGATTTGCCACCATGAATCAGTTTTTATCACCCCAGAATTAGCCCCATAATCATTAGCAGTCTTTCTGCATTCTTCTTTAACCTCTCCCAGCCCTTGGCAACTGCTAAACTACTTTCTGTCCCTATGGGTTTGCCTATTATGGACATTTCATGAAGGGAATCATAAAATACATAACCTTTTGTGACTGGCCTCTTTTACTTAGCATGATGTTTCAAGGTTCATCCATATTATAACATGTACTTCGTTCCTTTCTATGAATAAATAATATTTAGTTATATGATGATTATATGGCATTTATTTACCCATTGATCACTAAATGAACATTTGGGTTTCTAACATTTTCTTAAATTTTTAAAAATCTTTTAAAGATTTTTACTTACTTATTTGACAGAGATCTCAAGTAGGCAGAGAGCCAGGCAGAGAGAGAGGGGGAAGCAGGCTCCCCGCCAAGCAGAGAGTCCGATTCGGGGCTCGATCCCAGGACCCTGAGATCATGACCCGATCCCAAGGCAGAGGCTTTAACCCACTGTGCCACCCAGGCACCCCGGGTTTCTTCCATTTTTGACTATAATAATAATGATGTTATGAACATTCTTATCCATTTTTTTAAAAGACTTTATTTATTTAACAGAAAGATCACAAGTAGGCAGAGAGAGGGGGGAAGCAGTCTCCCCATTGAGCAGAGAGCCCGATGAAGGGCTCAATCCCAGGACCCTGAGATCATGACCTGAGCCGAAGGCAGAGGCTTAACCCACTGAGCCACCCAGGCACCCCTCTTATCCATGTTTTTATGTGGACATAGGTTTTCAATTCCCTTACACATACATTGGAGTGAAATTGCCAGGTCATAGAGTAACTCTGTATTTAACTATTTTCCAAAGCGCCACACCATTTTACATACCCACCAGTAATTGTGAAGGTTCTCATTTATCCATATCCTTGAAACAACAATTGTTATTTTGTCTTTTTTATTATAGCTATTTTGGTGTTTGTAAATTGGAATCTCAATATGTATTCAATTTGCATTTCCTCAAAGACTAAAGATGTTCTTTGCTTATTAGCCATTTGTGTATCTTCTTTGGAGACATGTATGTTCAAGTCCTTTGCCCACTTTTATTGGATTATCTTTTTGTTAAATTATAATTTTTTTTTTCCTTTGGTGAGCTCTATGCCCAGTGTGGGGCTCAAACTCACAACCCCAAGATCACAAGTCACATGCTCTACTGACTGAGCTATCCAGGTGCCCCAAGTTGTTAATTCTGTTGTTTGTTTGTTTGTTTGTTTGTTTTTTAACTGGGCTCCATGCCCAACGTGGGGCTTTGAACTCACAAACCTGAGCTGAGGTCAAGAGTCAGACACTCAACCAACTGAGCCACCCAGGTGCCCCCCACGTTGTAAATTCTTATATATTCTAGATACGTTCTTTATCAGATATATGAGTTATATTTTCTCACACTATATGGGTTGTTCTTTTGCTTTCTTGATGGTATTCTTTCAAGCACAAAAGTTTTATGTTGACGAAGTCCAATTTCTCTCATTTTTCTTTCCTTACTTATACTTTTGATATTATATCACAAAAAGCTTCATCTGACCCAGGTCAAAAAGGTCTACATTTAGGGGCGCCTGGGTGGCTCAGTGGATTAAGCCACTGCCTTCAGCTCGGGTCATGATCTCAGGGTCCTGGGATCGAGTCCCGCGTCTGGCTCTCTGCTCAGCGGGGAGCCTGCTTCCCTCTCTCTCTCTGCCTGCCTCCCCCTCTCTCTCTGCCTGCCTCTCTGCCTACTTGTGATCTCTGTCAAATAAATAAATAAAATCCTTAAAAAGAAAAAGTCTACATTTAGGTCTGTGAACGATTTTGAGTTAATTTTTGTAGTATGAGGAAGAGGAAGGGGTCCAATTTCATTCTTATGTTCATGGATATCCAGTTGTAAACAGTACTGTTTTCTTTCTTTTTTTTTTTTAACAGTACTGTTTTCAAAATAAAATTTGATCTTTTCAATAACTAGTCCAATATTAAGGGACATTTTCTGAAAGCAGTTTTGAAAGTACTCGACGGCTTAAAAATGAAGGAGATAGAAGCATCAGAAATTTTAGTTCAGGAGCTAGATAATTACTAATGCCATTAACCCAAGTGGGGAAATTAGGGGAGAAAAAGCACAGGCAGATTTGGAAGATGAGTTTTGAGCATGTTGAGCTTGAGGTACTTATAGGATATCCAGGTGGAGATTCACAGCAGGCAATTATAAATTTGGTCTGGAATTCAAAAGTGTGTTTGTTGAGTGGCTCAGTGGGTTAAGCATCTGCCTTCAGCTCAGGTCACAATCCTGGAATCTCAGGATCAAGCCACCCAGCATGGGGCTCCCTGACAGTGGGGAGTCTGCTTCTCCCTCTGACCCTCCCCTCATGTGTGTTCCCTCTCTTTCTCTCTCTCTCTCAAATAAATAAATAAATAAATAAAATCTTAAAAAAGAAAAAAAAGAATGGAGTGAAAACCCAATATTGAAGTCTCTTCTGTGAGAGAGGTTGAGAACACGAGAAGCTGTTCAAAGATGAGCCTGATGTGTAAGAGTCATTGAGGAGGAAGAAATAAGGGGGGAAAAGTAGAACTAAGAATTAGAAAAAGTTGAGGACTACCTAGAAAATGGTGTGGGAACTGAGAGAGATTGAGGGGCTCACTAACAATTTAAATGATGAAAATAGGTTCCATTGGGCAATAGCTAAGAAGGTCACTGGTTTTACAATTAGGTTATTCAGTGTCTTTTGCAACCGGACCTTCAGTAGAGAGGCTGCAATGGAATGTGGGGAAGAGTGCTTGAACCTTCAAACAAAAACACTTTTTCTTTGGAAATTATTGCTAAAGACTGTACCTACCCTCTTGGTAGCCTCAAGGAGCACAAGAAGGACAGAGTGCTTTTCATTTCCTCTAATTCTGTCTCTCCCCTCCAACTTAATACAACTGAGATAAGCCTGGAATGTTGTAGCAAGACTTTCCAAAGACTAGAAGATAAAAGAAGAGAAAAAAAAAAAATACAAAAGTTATAATTGATAGATACTTGTCTTTCAGTGAAGTGGTTCACAGAAGACCTATCTTGCTGAAAAGCTCTTGGTCTAGCTCCATTTATCGGAGGCCAAACTTGTACTTCTGAGGAGGGTCCTCAAACGCATCAAAGTCTAAGGGAACAAGGTCTGGTTTCCTTATACATATGTGTAAGAGTTCTGGTTTCCTTTTTATGGACCTACCTCTTTTCTCCAGATGAAAGAATGTCTCCCTTTTTTGAGGGAAACCATACTTTCTCACAAGCTTGTAGCCATAGGCATAGGTGATAGCCTTATTTCATAAAATAAATAAAATTCTAGTCATACCAAAGATATTGCTAGTGGCAGGTCTGTAATTTCATATAGAGGTCTGAACTTCTGTGTAGACCATTAGCTATTCTGGAATATGTTGATGCTGAATAGGAAGGAAAGAAATAGAAGCGGGGAGTATAAATCGCTCTTTGGAAGAATTCAAAGGTGAAGAGTACCTTGACAGAATACTTCAGAGAAGTTGAGGTATGGGAAGAATGAGAGTATTTCAGGATGGAGATACTTTAGAATTTCATTGGCAGCAGGAAAGGACAAGCAGAAAGTGAGAGATGGGAATAATAGATGGAACAGTGTCCTGGACCATTGATAGGATAAGATATGGAAAATAAAAATTTCTAAAACCGGCATGGTTTTAGAATGAATGGATTAAGGGTGAGGTGGGGGTAAGGAATGAAAATTAACAAAATCCGTTTTCTAAAAAAGCATGGGGTCTGGTCATCTGGGTAAATGGGGCAAACAGGGATGAGATTGGAGTTTGAAAAGGCTGGCAAAGGGTTGTTTCTCTGAATGAAGTGTTTTCTCGGTACCTTAAAATCTTGAGCAAGAATACTCCTGTAGAGAGAAGTCATTTCCTGTACTTAACTCTCTGCGCATAACTACTTGTTGTCTGAATCTTTTTTCTGTCCCTCCATTATATTAATTTCATTTCTGCCACAGGGCCTGCCTGGAGATGTCTTCTTCAAATGCCAGATTCCTGGATCTCTTGCCCAGGAGTCGTATCTCACCCACCTGAAAACCCTTCAGGACTGGTTTAGGCTTCTTTGATACTACTCCCAGAACACTGAAAAGAGTGAACAGAACTATAGAGAGGATTGCTACTGTTATAAATACATAGTCCTCGGGGCACTGGGTGGCTCAATTGGTTAAGCATCCAACTCTTGATTTTGGCTCAGGTTGTGATGTTGTGGTCATGGGACGAAGCCCCACATCAGGTTCTGTGCTCCGTGCAGAGTCCACTTGAGATTCTCTCGCTCTCTCTCACTCCCCCATTGCTCGCATTCTTTCTCTCAAATAAATAAATAAAATCTTTAAAAACAATTTTTAAAAGGGGTGCCTGGGTGGCTCAGTCGGTTGGGCATCTGCCTTAGGCTCGGGTCATGGTCCTAGAGTCCCAGGATTGAGCCCTGCATTGGACTCCCTGCTCAGTGGGGAGCCTACTGCTCCCCCTGCCCCTTACCCTACTCATGCTCTCTCTCACTCTTGCTCTTCCCTTCTTTCTCAAATAAATAAATAAAATCTTTTTTAAATTTTTAAAATAAATAATAAAATAGTAAAAAAATAAATTCATAGTCATCAGTCTCACTGAGTTATAATGCTCAGCAATCTGTAATTATCTAGTCCAATTTCCTACCAAGTGTAAGAAATTAATTCAGTTCATCTATATAATTATTTGATTATCCATTTATCCAACAAATATTAATTGAGCATCTAGTATGTATCTAGTTCCTCCAGACATTAAGAGTATGGGTCAAATAATGTTGACAGACAAGGTCCCTGTTGAAATGGGGACAGAGAGTAACCAAAGAATTTCAGATAATGATAAGAGCTATGGGAAAAATTAAAACGGGGAGGTATGATAAATGATGGGTGGGTAGAAGGGCAACATAGCCTGCTAGAAGAAGGCCTCCCTGAAGAGCAGGCTTTGAGCTCAGACCTGAATAACAAGAAGGAATCTGGGCATTTGAAGACATTCCCAGGCAGGCCCTGCGGCAGAAATGAAATTAATATAATAGAGGGAGAGAAAAAGACCTGATATGGCTGGAGCTTAGTGAATCTGGAGAATAGTGGTAGAAATAAGGCATGAAAGAGGGAGACATAGGGGCCAGATATAGTTCTGATACCTTTGTGAAGAATGAATTATAGAATAAGAATGAATCATTAAGACTGATTAAAAGACTCATTGCTAGGGTGCCCAGCTGGCTCAGTCAGTAAAACATGTGACTTTTGATCTCGGGGTTGTGAGTTCAAGCCCCACGTTGGGTGAAGAGATCACTTTAAAAAAGTAAATAAGGGGGACGCCTGGGTGGCTCAGTTGGTTGAGCGGCTGCCTTCAGCTCGGGTCATGATCCCAGCATCCTGGGATCGAGTCCCACATCGGGCTCCTTGCTCCAGAGGGAGCCTGCTTCTCCCTCTGCCTCTGCCTGCCACTCTGTCTGCCTGTGCTCGCTCTCTCTCTCCCTCTCTCTCTGACAAATAAATAAATTAAAAAAAAAAAAAAAAAAAGTAAATAAGGGGCGCCTGGGTGGCTCAGTGGGTTAAGCCTCTGCCTTCAGCTCAGGTCCTGATCTCAGGGTTCTGGGATCGAGCCCTGTATCGGGCTCTCTGCTCTGCGGGAAGCCTGCTTCCTCCTTTCTCTCTGCCTGCCTCTGTCTACTTGTGATCTCTGTCAAATAAGTAAATAAAATCTTTAAAATAAATAAATAAAATCTAAAAAAAATAAAATAAAAAAGTAAAATCTTTATAAAAAGAGAAACTTATTGCAGTAGATGAAGTGACAAATTATGATGGTTTTGACAAGGGTGGGGCAGTAGAGAGTGGAAGAAATCTGGGTATATTTTGGAGGTAAAGCTGACAATACTTGCTATTGTGTTAAATGTGGAAGGTATGGGAAAGAGAGAACCCTTGAAGGGCTCCTAGCATGTTGACTTTTACAAAAGGGTGAATAGTGATAATGTTTATGAAGATGGAGAAGACTGTGTGAGGTGCCTTTTACCCACTGAAGGAGAGAGAGCAGGCAGGCAATGGATTTGTGACTCTGGAATCAGGTCAGCAGTGGAAAACTTATTACCGTACAAGGCAGCCCCTTATATTTTGGATAGCTTTAATTACTAGAAACTTCTTTCCATGACATTGAGATTATTAAAAATGTAATAGAAGTGTGATGCCTACTTCCATTTGGGATTACTGAAAAATAGATATTTGGGGAAGCACAACAAATATTTGAAGAAAGTTATCATGTTGTCCCCCATCCTCTTATTCTCTAAACTAAATAATCCTAGTTCCCTCAGCTGCTCTTGACTACCTTTTTTTTTTAAGATTTTATTTATTTATTTGACAGAGAGAGAGAGATCACAAGTAGGCAGAGCAGCAGGCAGAGAGAGAGGAGGAAGCAGGCTCCCCGCTGAGCAGAGAGCCCGATGCAGGACTCAATCCCAAAACCCTGAGATCACGACCTGAGCCAAAGGCAGAGACTTTAACTCACTGAGCCACCCAGGTGCCCTTGCTCTTCATTACCTTGTTTCAAGATATTTCATCCTCCTAGTCATATCTTTTGGAGAGTAGGGTGCCAAGGACTAAAGTGATATGGATAATATAGCCCAAACATAGGACTAATATCCTTCTGATTTGTTATTCGTTCAAAAATATGTTTGTTCACTTTTTTTTTTTTAAGATGTCGTTATTAGAATCAGAAAGCGGGAGTGGGGGGCAGTGGGCAGAGGGAGAGGGAAAAGCAGACTCCCTGCTGAGCAGGGATCCCACCCTGAAGCTATATCTCGTGACTCCAAGATCATGACCTGAGCGGAAGACAGATGCTTAACCCACTGAGCCACCCAGGTGCCCCTATGTTTGTTCAGTTTTTATAATTTGTAAGTTTCCTTTCTTGGTGTCATTAGTGTGTTAGGGCTCCCACATGTGGCATAGGACAGCTCTTCTAATTTTCTTCTAATACAGTGTTGCTGGTTTGGAAATCAGATAACAAATTTATGCTCTGTAAGAGTTTTTAGCATTTTGTATTGTATGTTGGGAATATTTTATAGTAATTTAGAAGGAGAGAAAGAGCATGGTTTCTGAGAGGGACCATCAGAACTCTCCTATGAAGAAGGCTTTGCACTCTAGCGAAAAAATATTTTTTCCTTTGTAACTTACATTCAAAATAAGTTAGTTTGGGATGCCTAGGTGGCTCAGATGGTTAAGCGTCTGCCTTGGGCTCAGGTCATGATCCCAGGGACCTGGAATCAAGTCCCCATCAGGTTCCTTGCTCAGTGGGGAGCCTGCTTCGCTCTCTCTCTCTCTGCCTGCCATTCCCCCTGCTTTACACTGGCCCACGCACGCTCTCTATCTGTCTGATAGATAGATAAAATCTTCTTTTTTTAAAGATTTTATTTATTTATTTGACAGAGAGAGAGAGACAGCGAGAGAGAGAACACAAGTAGTGGGAGAAAGAGAAGCAGGCTTCCCGCTGAGCAGGGAGCCTGATGAGGGGATCAATCCCAGGACCCTGGGATCATGACCTGAGCCGAAGGCAGATTGCTTAACAACTGAGCCACCCAGGTGCCCCAATAAATAAAATCTTTAAAAACAAAAACAAAAGGTTGCCTGGGTGGCTCAGTGTGTTAAGCCGCTGCCTTTGGCTCAGGTCATGATCTCAGGGTCCTGGGATCGAGTCCCGCATCAGGCTTTCTGCTCAGCAGGAAGCCTGCTTCCCTCTCTTTCTCTCTGCCTACTTGTGATCTCTGTCAAATAAATAAATAAAATCTTTAAAAAAACAAAAACAAAAGAAGTCAGTTTCCCAAATAGTTGAGTTCCAGATAGGTGTGGTATTGCAGTCTTTTACCCAAGGATTTCCTAAGGGAATGCTTCTCACTCAGCAGTGATGTTGCTCTCCAGGGACATTTGGCATTTTTCTGCAGAAGTATTTGGTTGCTGTGACTGTGGCAAAGAGAATGCTATTGGCATCTAGTGGGTGGAGAACCATCTCACAAGACACAGGACTAGTCCCAGTAACAAAGAATTATCTGGCCCAGAATAGTATCTAGATTTAAAAACCCTGCTCTGTGGTATTTTGCTGCTTTGGGTGGGGGGGGCCTAACCTTTTGAAAAAAAGCTTAGTGAAACCTTAGGTGAAAAACTGACACAATGTAAATTTAATGAGTTAATTCTGCATGCAATTAATCCCCTTCTTTCCTTTTATTGCATGCCAACCATCTGTTAGTAATCTTTCCAGAATTTAATGGGAAATTAATGAACCACTACTTATTATCACTTAGAAAAATTTTCATAGCTCCCAGGTTTTGTTTGTTTGTTTGTTTTGTTTTGCTTTTTGAGTTTATTTATTTGTCTTTTTAGTAATCTCTACACTCAGTGTGGAACTCAAACTCAGGATCCCAAGACCAAGAGTCATATCCTCTTCCAAGTGATCCAGCCAGGCACCCCTACAATCTTTTGTCTCCCAATCTCCATAATTTTTATTTTTTTTTAATTTATTTTTATTTTTTTTTTTATTTATTGACAGACAGAAATCACAAGTAGGCAGAGAGGCAGGCACAGAGAGAGGGGGAGACAGGCTCCCTGCCGAGCAGAGAACCCGATGCGGGGCTCGATCCCAGGACCCCGGGACCACGACCTGAGCCGAAGGCAGAGGCCCCAACCCACTGAGCCACCCAGGCGCCCCATCCATAATTTTTAGAATATTTACAAGTATAATAAAAAAAAGAACATTAACTAGTGTTCAACGATCAAATTTGGGCATTTTTATATGCTTTTTATCTAAAGGAAAATTATACTCTCCCTTTTCTCGTTGCCCTTCCTGGCCTTTAGTTTCTCTTCCCCATATTTCATTCATTTTTTTCCAGTAGAAAGGTCATGTTTGAGGCGCCAGGGTGGCTCAGTTGTTAAGCTTCTGCCTTTGGCTTGGGTCATGATGCCAGGGTCCTGGGATCCAACCCTGCATCTGGCTCCCTGCTTTGTGGGGAGCCTGCTTCTCCCTCTCCCACTCCCCCTGCTTGTGTTCCCTCTCTCGCTGTGACTTTCTCTGTCAAATAAGTAAAATAAAATCTTAAAAAAAAAAAAAGTCATGTTTCTTGAAAAGAGGATAATACTACTTTTCTTCCACCATCTCTCTTTTTTTTTTTTTTTAAGATTTTACTTATTCATTTGACAAATACAGATCACAAGTAGGCAGAGAGGCAGGCAGAGAGAGAGAGGAGGAAGCAGGCTCCCTGCTGAGCAGACAGCCCGATAGATAGGGGCTCTATCCCAGGACCCTGGGATCATGACCTGAGCTGACTGCAGAGGCTTTAACCCACTGAGCCACCTGGGCACCGCCCCCCATTTCATCTCTTAATATTAGATAAATATGATACAGCTTCAACTGAAGGCTTTGTTCTCCTTATCTTTCAGGGGCTCCGGTGAGGCATGCAGCTATTTTGGAATGTGGCTATCCTCATAAAACCCTCTAATGTGTTACTAGTGAGACAGGCAGGGGTAGAAGTCCCTGTCCTGTCACTCTTTGCACTTAGAGGTAGAGGTGTGGGAGACAAAAGAATGCAGTTCACTGCACGTCCTCCACGGAGGGAACGTGCCAGTCTTTTCCTGGGGCTGTTTCATTTATTGGTATTGACTGCAGGTGTCAAGATCAAAGAGGAAATAATGAGACAGGAGTAAAGAGCTTCATTCTCTGAGTACCTGAAAGGAGTGAGGGCCGATGGAAAATTAAAAGTAAAAGGGAAGAAATAAATTCCTGCCTCAGCCATACCTGAAAAGAACAACCAGGTAGCTCTTTTCAGATGCTTCTGTGTTTTCAATACAACTGTGTTACCACTCAGGATCTGGTGGCAAAAATAAACCTTCCCCTAAGTTTAGAGCTGGAAATTTACGCATTCATTGTTTCTTTCATTCAGATACTTGTTGAATGTGTCTATATATACCAGGCACATAAATGAGCCAGGGAAGCTTCTGAAAACCTGGAAATTTCAAGTGTTTATTTGAAAGAGGAATGATGAGTGAATGCCTAGTTAATAGTCAAAGTATTTGTATAATTTATCACCTTTCTTCCTTGGGGTAACGAATCACTAAGGATTTGTGTAGGTGGTATATTTGTAGAACTCTTGAGATTGCAGAGAATAAAACAACTAGGTCCTTCTCCTTCAGCCTTAAGATCACCTTTTAGAGATGCCTGGATGGCTCAGTCAGTTAAGTGTCTGTTTTTGGCTCAGGTCATGATTTCAGGGTCCTGGGATCCAGTCCTACATCAGGCTCCTTGCTCAGCAGGGAGTTTACTACTCCCTCTCCCTCTGTCCAGCTCCCCACTCATGCTCTCTCTCTCTCTCTCTCTGACAAGTAAATAAATAAAATCTTAAAAAAAAAATTTCTTTTTAAAGACCACCTTTTAGGAACGCCTGGGTGGCTCAGTTGGTTGGACGACTGCCTTCGGCTCAGGTCATGATCCCGGACACCCGGGATCGAGTCCCGCATCAGGCTCCCAGCTCCACGGGGAGTCTGCTTCTCCCTCTGACCTTCTCCTCGCTCATGCTCTCTCACTGCCTCTCTCTCAAATAAATAAATAAAATCTTTAAAAAAAAAAAAAAAGACCACCTTTTAGAATGAGCAGACTGAAACACAGGTTGAATGACTTCACTAATCACTAGCTAGTGTGTAGCACAGCAGCCCAGGACCATAGTCTGAACTGCTACCTGGGTTTTCTAATTTTCAACCTTGTCTTTGTTCTAAAAATAGAAGTGAGAGAAGATGCTTTGCAGAAAGGCCTCTCCACCACCACCGCAACCAGGTTGGTTTCTAGCCAGAAAGCCTTCTGACTGAAACAATGGACACGATCGTGAAATGAAACAACAAGAGTTTGGGGTTCAGGAGCGGGGTTGAGAGAAGCAATGGAAAGAAGGAGATTAGAAAAAGCTCAGAACAAAGAGAGAACATATTTTAGTTGGGGCAAAGCATATAAGATAAAAGTGACATGTCTGGTATCTCTGGAGGACAAATAGCCCTGTAAAAAAAGGAAAAAATGCAGTAAGATTTGACTTCATTACCCACCTAAGGGCATACAGTTGAAGTAGCCTGTCTGGTATTCAAAGACCTCAGCAGCATAGCCTGAACTTGCTTTTCCAGCATTGTCTCTCAGTAGACTCCTCGAGGCACCCTGCTCTTCAGCTAAATTGGTCAAAGCCCTATTTCCCAACCTTCTGCCCAAGCTTCCTACAACCATACCTTTGCCAAGGCCATTCCATTTTCCTGAAATGCCCTTCTGTAATCTCTGCCTCTCTCTTCTCCCTTCTCTCACTCATCTTTCAAGACCTATTCCAAATCCTAACTTCATGAAGTCTTTCTGGATTCTTCCCACATGAGCAGAGTCTCTTAACACTTTGGCTTCCTTCAGAAATTTTTTATCTTGTTCCCTCCATGGCCAGATTGTAACCAACTTGAGGGGAGGGACTTTGGGTCTTCTACATCATTCATTAGAGGGCTGTGTATTTTCATAGGCTCTCTGGATACATACTTATGTATATATCTTCATTTTTCTCAATGTTGCCTTTTTAAAAACTCATAAAATTTTTTCTGTATTTAGAAAACCGTTGTTTCTTATTTTTTATTAGCTGTTATCTTATCCAAAGATGAAGAGGTCCAAGTAAGAATGCAGCGAATATGTGAAAACAGAGAATGGAACTGAAAGAAGTCAAATTTCTGGCTAGGGTATGGAGACAAACCTGACTTTAGGAAAAGGGAGATACTGGAAAAGAGAATGGGATAGACAAAAGGAGCATTAAGACAGTGGCTTGTAGCCTGGGAGGTATGGGGAAAAATAGAAGAGAAAGAAAGAGAAGGAACTGTAGAAATTCTGAGTTACAAATATTGAAAAGGTGGAAGGAGGAATAGTCAAGAGACCAGAAGGTTTAAGTGTAAGGGAAAGATTTTAGCCTTTGGTTGTCTTTGGGAGGTTCCTTTCAGAAGACCACAAACAAGAAAAGGAAATGAAAAACCATACAGAAGTAAGGTTATCCTCTGTGTAACCTCCCACTGGTCCCTTCCTCGGAAATAAGAATTACTCAGGAAGGCATATGAGGTTAAATAAACACTTCCGTGGAACTGCCGCTGTTCTCAGCAGGGTTCTGTGTGAAGCTGTTTTCACCAGAATCCTGTATGATCCGGTTCATGCCCTGTTTTTCCCCTCCTGTGTCTCTACATATATTTCAGGTCCCTGAGTTTGCTTATGTGTCTTGCCTTAGAACAAACTATACTCTGGGCCTCTAACTGTGGGCAGTATGTCCCCATCCATTTCTATAAGTAAGTTGTTGATGGCATCTTTTTTTTTTTAAGATTTTAATTTATTTGACAGACAGAGATCACAAGTAGGCAGAGAGGCAGGCAGAGAGAGGAGGAAGCAGGCTCCCTGCTGAGAGAGCCCGATGCAGGGCTTGATCCCAGGACTCCGGGATCATGACCTGAGCCGAAGGCAGAGGCTTTAACCCACTGAACCACCCAGGCGCCCCATCTTTTTTTTTTTTTTTAAGATTTTATTTATTTATTTGACAGAGAAAGAGAGATCCCAAGTAGGCAGAGAGGCAGGCGGGGGGTCGGGAGGGACAGGCTCCCTGGTGAGCAGAGAGCCCGATGCTGGGCTCGATCTTAGGACTCTGAGATCATGACCTGAGCCAAAGGCAGAGGCACAACCACTGGGCCACCCAGGTGCCCCTTTTGATGGCATTTTATTGCCATCAACTTGACTGACTGTATCACTTGACTGTATCAAGTCTCATCTGTGTCTGTGTCTTTTTCTTTTGTCTTAATCTTGTATTTTTCTCTCTGCCCTCTCTCCCATTCTGCTTCTGTCACAGTTTTTCTTACCAGCTGGCTTACTATGATTTCATCTCCATAGCAACCCCTCCCTAGGGAAGAAGGAGGGGAAAGGGAAGGAAGAGAGAGCCTAGAATAGATGGACAGTGAGAGACCAGATTGGGGTTGAGGATAACCTTCTGTCCTGGAACGGAGTAGAAACAAACTATGTGGGTGGATTCCTGCGAAGTCACACAAAGTCTAAGGGAACAAAAATTTGGGGGCCCGAACCCAGCCCCTTCTAGCATAGTCATTCAGCAAATTCTTTTCTATTTATGCTAAGCTGTCATCTGTTTATCCCTCCCCTGTGATCCAAATTAACTAGTCTGTCTCTGTTTCTTGCCTTCATAATTCTTATACATGTATAGTTTCTGATAATGTTAAACTTGAAAAGGGATTTTCTTGAAGATTCATGAATATTCACATTGGAACCATAGGTTTTTATTTCTTTCTTATTTTATTTTTATTTTGTAAAGATTTTATATTGAGGAGCACCTGTGTCTTTCAGTCAGTTAAGCGTCTGCCTTTCATTCCGGTCATGATCTCAGGGTCATGGGATCCATCCCCGCATAAGTTCCTGCTCAGCAGGGATCCTGCTTCTCCCTCTCCCTCTGCCACTCCCCCTGCTTGTGCTCTCTTATTCTTTCTCTGTCAAATAAATAAAATATTTTTAAAAAAAATAAGATAAAATGTATTTATCTGAGAAAGAGAGCAGGAGCAGGGGGTAGGGGTAGAGAGAGAAGCAGACTTCCCACTGAGTAGGGAGCCCAATGCAGGACTCAATCCCAGGGTCTTGGAATCATGACCTGAGCCACCCAGGCACCCACAAGGTCTCTCTTTAAATGTGCTTTAGTTTTTCACTAGGATTCATTATAGACATTAAGTGATCATTGAGTGATAATGAAGAACACTTGGAATGGCCTTAGAAAAGGATAAGAAAAGTGGGGCAGGGAGGAGGGATGCCTGGGTAGTTCAGTTGGTTAAGCATCTGCCCTGGGCTCAAGTCATGATCCCAAGGTCCTGGGATTAAAAATCTTAAAAAAAAATAATAATAATATTTTATTTAGTTGAGAGGGAGTGAGAGAGCACAAGCCGGGGGGAGAGGCAGAGGGAGAAGAAGTAGGCTTCCCACTGAACAGGGAGCCTAACGTGGGACTGGATCCCAGAACTCTGGGATCATGACCCGAGCCAAAAGCAGACGCCCAACCAACTGAGCCACCAAGGCACCCCAAAAACAACAATAACAACAACAAAACTTTAAAGAAAGAAGTTTTTTTTTTTTTTTTAAGATTTTATTTATTTCTTTGACAGACAGAGATCACAAGTAGGCAGAGAGGCAGGCGGAGAGAGAGGAAGGGAAGCAGGCTCTCCATTGAGCAGAGAGCCTGATGCAGGGCTCGATCCCAGGACCTCGGGTTCATGACCCGAGCTGAAGGCAGAGGCTTTAACCCATTGAGCCACTCAGGTGCCCCTAAAGAAAGAAGGTTATACAAGCAATGGGATTTGTTTTACTGAGGAATGTGAGATAGTGGAATCATTCTGCCCAGAGATCTTTAAAAATATAGGTATCTATATATCTTTAAAGGAAAGATCTGTGCTTCTCTAACTTTTAAGCTCCCTTTTCTTTTTTTTTTTTTTAAGATTTTATTTATTATTTGACAGACAGAGATCACAAGTAGGCAGAGAGAGGGGGGAAGCAGGCTCCTTGCTGAGCAGAGAGCCCAATGCGGGGCTGGATCCCAGGACCCTGGGACATGACCTGAGCCGAAGGCAGAGGCTTTAACCCACTGAGCCACCTAGGCGCCCCTAAGCTCCCTTTTCCCACAGCTTCCCTTGACCTTAACCTGGAGAGCTTGTTAAACAAATTCCTGAGCCCTACCCTTAGAGACTTGGGTAGTCCTAGGGTTGGGGGGAAGGGTGGTGGAAGGGGTATGAATCTGTATTTTTTTTTTTTTAAGATTTTATTATTTGACAGGCAGAGATCACAAGTAGGCAGAGAGGCAGGCGTGGGGGTGGGGGGAAGTAGGCTCCCTGCTGAGCAGAAAGCCCAATGGGGGGCTCGATCCCAGGACCCCGGGACCACAACCTGAGCTGAAGGCAGAGGCTTTAACCCACTGAGCCACCCAAGTGCCCCTGAATCTGTATTTCTTTTTTTTTTTAATTTATTATTTGTCAGAGAGAGAGGGAGAGAGAGCGAGCAAGCACAGGCAGACAGAATGGCAGGCAGAGGGAGAAGCAGGCTCCCTGCCAAGCAAGGAGCCCGATGTGGGACTCGATCCCAGGACGCTGGGATCATAACCTGAGCCGAAAGCAGCCACTTAACCAACTGAGCCACCCAGGCGTCCCTGAATCTGTATTTCTTTTTTTTTTTTTTTTTAAGATTTTATTTATTTATTTGACAGACAGAGATCACAAGTAGGCAAGAGAGGCAGCCATGGAGAGAGAGGAGGAAGCAGGCTCTCCTCGGAGCAGTGAGCCCGATGTGGGGCTCGATCCCAGGACCCTGGGATCATGACCTGAGCCGAAAGCAGAGGCCTTAACCCACTGAGCCACCCAGGCGCCCCTGAATCTGTATTTCTAACAGGCTTTCTGGAGATGATGCTGCTGATCCCGTGGACCACATTTGAGTAGTCCTAGTCTAGATGATTTCCAAAGTCAAGGAGTACAGTTGACATACATAGCACATAAATGTGTGGTTATTGCATTACTCTTGGATTAAAAATATCTTTTCTTTGGGAATGGAAGAGGACAAATGAGCTGACTCAGACAGGTTTTGTGTTTTCCTTTGCAAGCTGTAATACCCACTTGACATCTTTCTTTGTCTTATAGAGTGACCAACCATCCCCATGTGCCCGGGCCCTTTTGGGGCTAAAACTGGGATAGTCCAGGGCAGAGTGGGCATTTGGGTGACCTCTCCATTCACATGAGGCCAGTGAAATAAAAGGAATAGAACAAGAAAAATAAATTTGACTAGGAATCAGAAAATATGGTGTCTAGTCCTAAATCATAATGTGTTAATTTTATGACTTTAAATGGCACATTTAAATTGTTCCCATTTCAGTTTCTGTATCTGTAAAATAGAGATGGTATTACCTATTCCACTTCATAAAAATGTTTTGATGGTCAATTGAAGCAATGTGTGTAAGATTTTTCATTAAAATACCATATGCATATTAAGACACAGATGTAGCTTACTTTTTTTAAGGATTTATTAATTTTTTTATTTGATAGAGAGGACACAAGTAGGGGGAGTGGGAAAAGCAGACTCCCCGCTGAGCAGAGAGCCTATGTGGGGCTCGATCCCCAGGACCCTAGGATCATGACCTGCGTTGAAGGCAGACGCTTAACGACTGAGCCACCAGGCGCCCCATCACTTGTTTTTATTTAGAATTGATTACTTATTGACAAAAAATAGCAACCCAGCAATCCTGTTACTAAGTATATAAGCAAGAGAAAAGAATTCATACATACGGCAAATGCCAAGAATGTTTATGATAGCTCAAAACTAGAAACAGTAATGCGTTCGTCAAAAGAAGAATGGATAAATATTGGCATATCCACAAATGGAATAATACTCAGCAATAGCAAGGAATGAACTACTGATACACACTATATAAAAAAGACACTATGGGGGCGCCTGGGTGGCTCAGTGAGTTAAAGCCTCTGCCTTTGGCTCAGGTCGTGATCTCAGGGTTTTGGGATTGAGTCCTGCATCGGGCTCTCTGCTCAGCGGGGAGCCTGCTTCTTCCTCTCTCTCTGCCTGCCTCTCTGCCTCGGATCTCTGTCTGTAAAATAAATAAATAAAATCTTTTTTTAATTAATTAATTAATTAATTAATTAAAAAGACACTATGTTGAGTGAAAAAAAATCCCAGCACAAAAGGGTACGTACTATATTATATGACTCCATTTATATATAGAGCAAGCACAACAAAAGTCATAGATGATGATAGAAGTATTGTGGTTACCTCTGGGAAGGGAAGCTATATACTGGAATAGACATAAGGAAACTTCCTGGGGAGGTGGAAGTGTTCTAGAAGCTATATCTTGATCCGGGTAGTGATTATATAGGTGAATACAGACGTAGGTCTTCACCTTCGTGCATTTTTACCTGCTTTATTATATAGCAAAAAGAAAAAAAGACATAAAGAAAGAATTCACCCTAAATCCTGAGCCCACTAGAAGACACATTCCTTTTGTTGAAATGTTTCTAACAACATATCAAACAGGCTTGGTTTTGTGACTTGAACATCTCATATGTAGGTCTAGAAGTCATCCCCTTGTTCTGCTGTCTTGGTTTCTAGACTTGAGTAATATGTGACAGTAAAGGGAAGTGGAAATCCTGTGTCACTGGTAAGGAAGAGGACCAGGTTTACATCAGCATTGCGACAAGTCTTTGTTTTTATTTGTTCTTTTTCTTATTTTTTATCTTGGTGCTCATAAGCCTGCTTTTTTTAGATTGATTTTTCACCCTCCCCCATACATCATATCCTTTGGGGGGGTGGCCTTCACATTTTCTTTATGTCTTGTTAGTGACCTACTTTGCCATCATTTCTAATATGAGTCATTAAACTCAGTTGTCCGTGCTCATATTTTCTTTTATGAGTCCATTCCAGGGATTCACTTCCGGTCCCCCTGCCAAGGAGCCTTCCAGTATTTCCAAACAGCACTGTATTTCCAAACAGTGCCTGGGATATTCCCACTACCTCTAGGGAATGCCGCCTTCTCACCCCTTGGGGAGTTCCCCCAATGTTGTAGGTTCTCACCCTGCTTTCTACTCAGCAACGATTCTGTGTCTGGTCTGTGTCATTCACCCTCAGCCTTCCTTAGGTAAAAAAGAAAACTGAGGAAAAGAGAAATCATGTCTTTCTCAGGAAGGTTTAGTCAGATGGCCAAGATGTCAGGGGGTCTAAAAAGGAGAGATTATCGGAAATGTATACAGTCGCATTGCACGTGCTACCCCTTTTAAACTGTACTGTTCTAGTTTCTTATTTATTTCTGCAACATCAGTGTTTGTTTCATAGAAAGTACTTAATAAATATAAATATAAATACAAATACATCTACAAATACAAATACAAATACAAATACAACTATAAATATAAGGTGCCACTGAAGAAGGACAGGGTAACTGCAGCCGAGGATCAGGGTGTTCCGGGAACTTTCTGAGATAAACATCTACAAGGCTACAGTGTTTGCCTGGGTGTGTGGCTCTGTCCGAAGTCATGATCGTGCACCTAAAATGTATGCATTGTATCTATCTTATACATGAAATTGACTTTTAAAAACAGAATCAAGGTGCCGCAGGGGCATAAAGAAGATTTTGTCAAGATCCAGGGCAAGGTGACATGTGAAATGTGGACGTGGGTGCAAAGAAAAAAGAAGAGGGAGGGGATACGAGGTGAAAAAATAACAGAAGAGAAAAGGAAAGACAGGAGAGCACACAGGCATGGTTGTCGGGGCAAAATGGAGGAGTAGGGGGCTTGCAGACTGACACGAATGAGCGAATGAGCGATGCTAAGTGATGTTTGGGGTTTAGTTGTGCAGAACAAAAACATCTGCCCCTGAGGTAAAACCTGTGTAGCCTTTTGCATCTCTCTAGAGATGCCTCTGGTTCCTGGAAATTTTAACTTTCTCTGGCCAATAGGGTGGCGGTTCCTGCAAGCCTCTCGGCCGCGGAGCGGAAGGGCGGGTGGGCGGCTCAGAGCTCAGCGTCACCTTCCCGTCACGGGTGGCCGGGACGTGCGGGGTGGCACGGCGGCGCCCGGGGCGCGTAGGCATCCGGCCCCCCCTCCCCCCTCCCCCCGCCCCCCGTTACTGGGAATCCCAGCGGAGGGGCAGGGCCCCACAGAGTCCCCTGCACGCTGTCTTTTTCTCGGTGCTTGCTCCTGGGCCAGTTTTGGCCCCGAGGGTCTGCGCTGAAAAGAACGCAAGTGGGAAGGGGAATGGAGAGCTTCGGAGAAAAAGACTGAGCAGAGTGCAAGGCTGGGGGAAGAGGGGATGTGCAAACTGGGTAGCAGAATGTGTGAGAAGGAGGGAGACAGCGCAGTTAGGGAAGAGGTGGGCTGAGCTGGTAGAGAAGAGACAGAAAAGCAACGATTTTGAATTATCAGGATGCAGAGCACCGTGAGGCAAGGTTGGGAGTGGAACAGCAGTAAGGATGGAGGCGTCAAAGAAGAGAATGAACTTGTATAGGGAAATGGAGGAAAAGCTTGTTCCAGGTGTAGGGGCCAAGGGCAGGCTGCCCCCAAAGGTGCCACTTTGGGATACTGATCAATTTAAATAAAAGTTAGGGTATTTTTTAAAAGATTTTATTTATTCATTTGAGACAGAGGGATAGGGGGAGAGGGAGAATCAGACTCCCTACTGAGCTGGGAGCCCAATGTGGGGTTCCATCCTAGGATCCCAGGATCATGACCTGAGCGAAAGGCAGTCTCTTAGCCATCTGATCCACCCAGATACCCCTAAATAAAAGTTACTTAGGAGGGGCACCTGGGTGTCCCAGTTGGTTAAGCCTCTACAACTGGGTTTCCTGTTGGTGGTGATCTCAGGATCCTGGGATAGAGTCCCTGCCCCCCGGCCCAGCGTAGGGCCCCACTAAGTGGGGAGTCTGCTTTTCTGCCCTTCACCATCTCCCTCTGCTCTTCCCCCTGCTCCTGTGAATGTGCACATGTGTTCTCTCTCTCAAATAAATCTTTTTTTAAAAAGTTACTTAAGAGACAGCCTGTGCAATAAGAACACTCAGACATTCCTCTGTCTCCTGCAAGCAGAAAATAAATCTCCCCTGTGAAAGGTAGCCTCCCTATACCAGGAGGTGAGGAGACATCCTTATCACCAGAGATAGGAAGTGTAAAGCCCAGAAGGCTGTAGAAATAACCTTTGTTACTTTGTACTAGTTTACCACCCTAGCCCAAATTCTGCTTAAAATTCCTAACTGATTGAAGCTCCCAAAGTTAAGTTTTCTTTGTATTGTCAATTCCTCAGACGTATTGTCTCTGTCTAAACAGGATAAAAGCTCCCTACCTTGGTTATTTCTTTAATTCTCAACTTCATTATTGGGCCTCTCTGTGCACATAATAAAAATTTGGGGTTTGTTTTGTCCTGTTAATCTTTCTTTCTTTTTTTTTTTTTTTTAAGATTTCGTTTATTTATTTGACAGAAAGAGAGATATCACAAGGAGGCAGAGAGGCAGGCAGAGGGAGAGGGGGAAGCAGGCTGGATCCTGAGACCATGACCTGAGCCAAAGGCAGAGGCTTAATCCACTGAGCCACCCAGGCGCCCCTGTTAATCTGTCTTGTGTAAAATTTTTAAAAATTTTTATCTATTTATTTGTCCAAGAGAGTGCACAAGCAAGGGGAGCAGCAGGCTGAGCGGGGAGCTCTATTCGGGACTTGATTCCAGAACCCTGGGATCATGACCTGAGTTGAAGGCAGGTGCTTAACCGACTGAGCCACCCAGGTTGCCCCATACCTATTTCATGTGAATTTAATTCTTAGTCCATCTGAAAGACCTTGAAAGACACAGGAAGAGGGGCGCCTGGGTGGCTCAGTGGGTTAAGCCTCTGCCTTCAGCTCAGGTCAGGATCTCGGGGTCCTGGGATCGATACCCACATAGGCTCTCTGCTCAGCAGGGAGCCTGCTTCCCCCTCTCTCACTGCCTGCCTCTCTGCCTACTTGTGATCTCTCTCTCTCTGTCAAATAAATAAGTAAAATCTTAAAAAAAAAAAAAAAGAAAAGAAAAGAAAGAAATACAGGAAGAATCTTTCCTACCATTCACAGGCAAATGTGTTTGCACACTGCTCACCAGGGTGGAAGAGAGTGCCTGAGAAGAGAACTAGTAGCAACCAGTAAAGGGGGAAAAGTCTAAATCAAGAACTCCCCTTTTCTTTCATCGGTTCCCTACCCATGTTGGTGTGTATCTTTCTTTCTTTTCTTGTACTATGGATGAAAATAAGCACCGTGTTTTAAAAATGAGGCGAATTATGTATCATGTATCATGACATTCTATTTGTATATTTGTATATTATTTAGTTATACACTTGGTAGTATCCCTTCGCACCAGTTAATGTCAATTTTTACAACTTTGGGTAGATGTATTCAGCATATATGTGTCTTCAAAACTGTACCTGTCTTGTTGCAGAAGGTCAATCATTAGAAAATTCAGTTATGTTCTAATTTAAACACACCAACTGTGCCACATTAAAATCATAATTTGCAGGTGCCTGGGTGGCTCAGTGGGTTAAGCCTCTGCCTTCAGCTCAGGTCATGATCTCAGGGTCCTGGGATCGAGTCCCACATCGGGCTCTCTGCTCGGCAGGGAGCCTGCTTACTCCTCTCTCTCTCTCTGCTTGCCTCTCTGCCTACTTATGATCTCTCTCTGTCAAATACATAAATAAAATCTTAAAAAAAATAAAATAAAATAAAATAATAATTTGCAGAGAAATAAATTAGAAGAGTCATTTATATTACAGAATTATGCAGGGCTTCAAAAATTAGTAGTTTTCCTTTTTTTTTTTTTTAATAACAGGCTCCCGGGACGCCTGGGTGGCTCAGTTGGTTAAGCGACTGCCTTCGGCTCGGGTCATGATCCCAGCATCCTGGGATCGAGTCCCACGTTGGGCTCCTTGCTCGGCGGGGAGCCTGCTTCTCCCTCTGCCTCTGCCTGCCACTCTGTCTGCCTGTGCTTGCTCTCTCTCCCTCTCTGACAAATAAATTTTAAAAAACAAACAAACAAACAAAATAACAGGCTCCCATAATATATTTAAAAATATGACTCAGTGGGGCCCCTGGGGTTCTCAGTTGGTTAGGTGTTTGCCTTTGGCTTGAGTCATGAGCCTGGGTTCCGAGAATTGAGTCCTGCATCAGGCTCCCAGCTCAGTGGGGAGTCTGCTTCTCCCTCTCCCTCTGCTGCTCCCAGCCTCTCTCTCCCCTCTTGTGCTCTCTCTTGCGCACTCTCTCAAATAAATAAATAAAATCCTTAAAAAAAAAAAAAATGACTCCGCATCTAGCAGTGACAGCAACCAGTAAGTGTAGGACCAACAAATTAATGATCTGTATTTAACAATGTATTCTACTTATCATGATTCATTCAGAGACCTAATTCTACTAAAGTGCTTATTCCTCTGCTATTCTCCATACCCCATTTCTCACCCATCACTTCATTTGGTCAATGGGCATGGGTGGTAACATTTTGGGTCCAGTTTCCATCCCCAGCTTTTGCCACTTGCACTTCACTGGAAAAATGGGAAATCCCCGGCAACAGTCTAACTTTCAGTGCATGACTGTACATTTCAGCCATCCCTACGGCCCTCTTGCCTGCACCATCTTCAGCGGTTATACATTATGCAATGTGTCAGGACACCTGGGTGTCTTAGTTGGTTAAGCGTCTGCCTTTGGCTCAGGTCGTAATCCCAGAGTCCTGGGATCAAGTCCTGCATTGGACTCCCTGCTCAACGGGGAGCCTACTTTTCCTTCTGCCTGCTTCCCACTGCTTGTGCTCTCTCGCTCTCTGACATATGCATACATACATACATACATACATACATAAATTAGTCTTTAACAGACATGCAATGTGTCTGCTACCTTTTGGGGGGTGACAGAAAATGACCGTGGAGCTAAGAAAGACAGGGAGACTGGACTTGCAGATTAGCCACCAACCCATCTTTTGTTAGCCACTTCTCTTTTTTTTTTTTTTTTAAGATTTTATTTATTTGACGGGGTGAGGGGGGAGGAGAGCACAAGTGCCCACACAAGGAGGGGGAGCAGCAGCAGAGGGAGAGGGAGAAGCGTGAACTCACAACCCTGAGATCAAGAGTCGCAGGCCCCACCGACTGAGCCAGTCAGGTGCCCCGGAATTTCATATAATTTTTACAAGTCACAAAATACTATTTTCTTACATTTGTTCTCAAGCATTTAAAAATGTAAAAACTATTCTTACTTTATGGGTGGTACAAAAACAGGCTCTCCAAATCCATTATTCCTGAAGTTAAGTGCACCTTTTTCCCCTTTGGTGTGTTTTGCTGGCAGAGACAACACTGAGAGGAGCCAGAGCTTTCTTTCCCTCACGTAGCCTCCTTGCCTGCTCTCCTCATCTCCCCTCCACCTATGAAGATCTCCTCACCAGAGTATGAAATAAGGGTCTTCACTGACACAGTAGGGAAGGATGGCTCCCTTTCCCACAACTCGTGAATGGCCGCGTGTCATCAGCCACCACATTATTGCTCCACAACCGTGCTTCCTGTTTATGACTAGTGGCTTAAGAAGGGAGCAAAAAAAGGCTCCATTTCCAGGAGCAAAGAGGTGGGGGTAGGGATGGGGAAACCATGGTTATCCCCTTTTTTCTAAACCGACTTTTTTCTAAACCTACTTTTTTCTAAACCGACATTGACTGTATCTTTCTTGGAATATACAGGAATATCGCATAGACGTACATTTGGACAACTAGTTCTGCCCCAACCTTTGTTCCTTAAGCAGATTACTTACAGGCTTCTCATGGGAAATCGGAACAGTAATACTAAATTCAAAGTACTATTGTGGATTGTAAATGAGGTGACATGATAAGAACCTGGCACTTAACAAATAGAGCTTCAGGGGCGCCTGGGTGGCTCAGTGGGTTAAAGCCTCTGCAGTCAGCTCAGGTCATGATCCCAGGGTCCTGGGATCGAGCCCCTCATTGGGCTCTCTGCTCAGCGGTGAGCCTGCTTCCTCCTCTCTCTCTGCCTGCCTCTCTGCCTACTTGTGATCTCTGTCTGTCGAATAAATAAATAAAATGTTTAAAAAAAAAACAAATACAGCTTCAGTTGCAACAGAGAAGAATATTTACTGGAGTGCACCTGGGTGGCTCAGTCATTAGGTGGCTGCCTTCGGCTCAAGTCATGATCCCAGGGTCCTGGGATGGAGCCCACATTGGGCTCCCTGGTCAGCGGGAAGCTTGCTTCTGCCTCTGCCGCTTGTGTTCTCTCTTGTGTTCTCTCTCACGCTGTTTCCCTGTCAAATAAATAAATAAATCTTGTCAAACAAATAAATAAAATCTTAAAAAAAAAAAAAAGGGTGGGGGTGGTAACCTGACTGGCTCAGTGGGTTAAGCCTCTGCCTTCTGCTCAGTCATGATCTCAGGGTCCTGGGATCGAGTCCTCATCGGGCTCTCTGCTCAGTGGGGAGCCTGCTCCCCTCCCCACTGCACCCCATTCCTACTTGTGATCTGTCAATAAAATAAATAAAAATAAATAAATAATTTTTATTTATAATTATAATTATATAATATATAAATATAATTATATTATAATAAATAAATAAATAAAATCTTTAAAAAATATATTTATTTCCCGCTCCTTGCTCGGCGGGGAGCCTGCTTCTCCCTCTGCCTCTGCCTGCCACTCTGTCTGCCTGTGCTCGCTCTCTCATGCTCTCTCTCTCTCTCTGACAAATAAATTTTAAAAAAATTTAAAAAAAATACTATTTTAAAGCATAGAAATAAAAAGTAAAAATATGTGCATAACCCCGATACACTTGAATTTAAGCTCCTTGCAAGAAAAAAAATGGAGTTCTCCTATCACCTTCACCACAGTGCCCCCAATATCCAAAACTGGGCCTGACAACACAGATCTGTATGAATGAATAAATGAATTAATCCAGACCCATATCCCATTGTAGATTTTCCAGGCCATTTGTCTTCTTCACTCTTGCTGTCAGTGTGTTTATCTGTTGTTGCTTATTAATAGTATTAGGAGGGAGAGAGTCAGAGAATATCAAGTTAAGGCCCAAAAGC
>PISX010025313.1:0-26341 GCA_004024625.1 Mellivora capensis
TGTTTGTCCTGGAAGCTTTTGATCTCTCCTTCTATTTTCAATGATAGCCTAGCTGGATATAGTATTCTTGGCTGCATGTTTTTCTCGTTCAGTGCTCTGAATATATCATGCCAGTTCTTTCTGGCCTGCCAGGTCTCTGTGGATAAGTCTGCTGCCAATCTAATATTTTTACCATTGTATGTTACAGACTTCTTTTCCCCGGCTGCTTTCAAGATTTTCTGTTTTTTGCTAAGGCTTGTAAATTTTACTATTAGGTGATGAGGTGTGGACCTATTCTTGTTGATTCTGAGGGGGGTTCTCTGCACCTCCTGGATTTTGATGCTTGTTCCCTTTGGCATATTAGGGGAATTCTCTACAATAATTCTCTCCAATATACCTTCTGCTCCCCTCTCTCTTTCTTCTTCTTCTGGAATCCCAATTATTCTAATGATTTTTTGTCTTATGGTGTCACTTATCTCTTGAATTCTCCCCTCGTGGTCCAGTAGCTGTTTGTCCCTCTTTTGCTCCACTTCTTTATTCTCTGTCATTTGGTCTTCTATATACCTAATTCTTTCTTCTGCCTCATTTATCCTAGCAGTAAGAGCCTCTATTTTTGATTGCACCTCACTAATAGCTTTTTTTATTTCAACTTGGTTAGATTTTAGTTCTTTTATTTCTCCAGAAAGGGCTTTTATATCTCCAGAGATGGTTTCTCTAATATCTTCCATGCCTTTTTTGAGCCTGGCTAGAACCTTGAGAATCATCATTCTGAACTCTAGATCTGTCCTATTCCCAATGTCTGTATTGATTAGGTCTCTAGCCTTTGGTGCTGTCTCTTGTTCTTTTTTTTGTGGAGAGTTTTTCCGCCTTGTCATTTTTTCCAGATAAGAGTATATGAAGGAGCAAATAAAATACTAAAAGGGTGGCAAAGACCCCAGGAAAATGCTCTTTAACCAAATCAGAAGAGACCCCAAGTCATGGGGGTGGAGAAAGGGGATAAAAAGAAGTTCAGAAAAAAAAAATTTAAAAATAAAGAAAACAAATAAAAAAAATATAAAAAAGAAAAAAAATATATATATATTAGACTGGTGACTAGAACAGGGTCACCCACTTAATTGTGGGGTATTTTGGTCTCTTAGAAGAAAGTACCTCCCGAAATTTTAAAGAATTAAAAATGTATATAAGCATAAAGACAGTGAAGTGATGGAATATGCCTATAAAAATGAAAAACAAATTTTTTTTTATTTCTAAAAAAAAGGAGTTGATTAAGTTGGTTGGGAGGATAAAGAAAAAGAAAATGGAGAGGATTTGCTCAGGCTGGAGACTAGAACAAGCCCGGAGCTAGATTTAGGGTGTATTTTTATCCACTAGAGGAAGTTGTACCCCAAATTTTTAGAAGAAAAAGCCCCTTCTGTGAATACAAAAAATAAAGTTAAATACTATGAAGGATAAAATATGACTATAATAATGAAGGTTCAAAAAAGATTAATATTTTTTTGGAAAGGTATTGTTAAGATAAACTAGTTAAAATGTTAAAAGAAAAGGGTAAAAGTTAAAAAAAAAATTAGCAGAAAAAGAGAAAAAGAAAAAAAAATAAAATTAAAGAAAAAAGTTAAATTAACTGCAAGACTAAAGAATCATGGGGAGAAAGCCATGATTTCCACGCTTTGCTTTCTCTTCTGGAGTTCCGCTGCTCTCCTTGTTAAGTGAACTTGGTCTTGGCTGGACTTCTTGTTGATCTTCTGGGGGAGGGGCCTATTGTAGTGATTCTCAAGTGTCTTTACCAGAGGAAGAACTGCACCGCCCTTACCAGGGGCCGGGCTGAGTAATCCGCTTGGTTTCACTTTCGGGAGCTTTTGTTCCTTGAATGCTTTCCCTAGAGTTCCGGAGGACAGGAATGAAAATGGCGACCTCTCAATCTCCAGCCCAGAGGAGCCGGGAGTTCGGGGCCCCACTTCTCGGTGCACCCTCAGAGAAAAGCCCTGGCCACTCCCGTCTCCCTGGCCTCTGGCCGCGATCCGAGCTCACCCAGCCTGCGACCGGTTCAAGGTAACCCTGAGCTGAGAGCTCACTCCTCAGCTCTGTTTCTGTGGCCGGCTTCCCGCTCCGATACCTGCTAGCTCTGCGATACTCAGACACCCCCGATCCTTCTGTGACCCTGCGGGACCTGGGGCCATGCTGACCCCGTGTGGGCTTCACCCCGGTTTAGCCTCTGGGGTGATGTCCCTCAGTGGAGCAGACTTTTAAAAGTCTCGATTTAGTGCTCCGTTGCTCCGCCGCTTGCCGGGAGCTGGCCCCTCCCCCGCGGTCTATCCTCCCGTCGCTTTCGATTCACTTCTCCGCCAGTCCTACCTTTCAGAAAGTGGTTGATTTTCTGTTTCCAGAATTGCTGTTCTTCCTCTCTTTGATCTCCCGTTGGATTTGTAGGTGTTCGCAATGGTTTGGTAAGCTATCTAGCTGATCTCCTGCTACCTGATGTCGTCTCAGTGGCTACTTCTCCGCCATCTTGACCTCTCCCCTCAGAGCCTATCTATTATATGTCTTTTAAGAGTCAGGATTGAAACTTTTGTTTGTATTCCCTTGAATACTCAACATACACCATACCTTGACAGATGCTTAGTAATATCTTCTTAAACATGTATTTTGGCTCATTGTTTTGTAAAATAATAGTTCCTCACAAAGATTGTTCACTTTGCTACATTGCCACACTAACTTATTTTTCATGGTTCTCTCTTGTAAACTACCATTGCCAATGTCCCCAAATTTCCTACTCCCCTGAAAATATTTTTACATCATGATACATACTTAAATATAAGTTTATAAAAGAAAAAAATAAAGAAATATTCAAAATTACACATTAAATAGAGACAACCTGACATGTAACAACTGGTACCATGCTCTTATTGAATTCTATATAAAATTTTACTTGGCCTCATATATCTCTACAATTTAATCAGGTTAACTTTTGGGTACCATTGAGTTATCTTTTGTGTCATCTCTCTCTTTTCCATTACTTGGTAAAATATGTAGATCATCTTCCTTACTATCCATGCCATTCATCATTTTTAATTAAAATTTCTAGCTGGTTGATGAAGAGACATGGGAAAAATGGTATTTTTTTTAAAAAAAACTTTTCTTTATCGATTATTTCTTTTCTTTTTGGGACCACTTTTAAAAGTGCATTCCAATTTTGGTTTGTGAACTTGGTAAGTGTCTCAGCAAGTTTTTATATGTTGCTTCTTAACATACTTTTTAAAAGTCCCTACTGAACTTTAGAAAGGAAAATGAGGGCAAGCCAACAATAGAAAAAAAAATACAACAAACACTGTAGTTTTTAAGGAAATGGAAAATGTAAACCATGTGGCTGAAGGACAATTATTTCTTTTCATTCTTTTTTGCTCAAAGAGAGAAATGACTAAAGTAGATTGAAGATATTTTACTATGAACATAACAAATGCACCACTACCCACAAGTCTGTTACAGCACAGATGAAGAAGTTAGTTCAAAGTGACAGGGGGAAAAAGCGCCATTAAGATTTCATAACTCTACTACCAAACTAACATCCTGCACACCTGGTGAACTTGCATATTTGAGGAAAGATAGCAAGAACTTCTCAAAGGATACAGGAAAACTTCTGATTGCAGGCAGGTATAGCAACCATACTATGAAAAATAGGTGAATTTTCAAGCATAGAGTTCTTACAGATTAGGTTATCATTACTTAAATCATTCATAATATTGTAAAAGCCCCAAAACTTACTCAGGTACTTGAAGGGAAAGACTCTTCTTTTAATTATCTTACTGATTCTTTTGGCTTTACTTTGAAAATTGTATGAATTTTGAGCTTTAAAATTAAATAAAAAAGTAGGACTATGGTTTTTCCCCTTGTTATGAATTCTAAAAAAAAGGGCTATTTTTTAATTTGAGGAATTGTTCATAATATCTAATTATATATACACTATATTGAATAATGTACAAATAGGAATATTTATTTGATTAATGAGGAAAATCAATATTTTGTAATTTTTTGTGCTTATACCTAGATATGTCTACAGTTTTAGGCAAATTGGCATTATATGCCTTCTGAGTTATCCATATCAATGAACTTTTACATGTTTATATTGGGCCTGATGTTCATGACAATTATTTTTTGTTTCTAGTGTGTTTATGCTTTTTAACTATATGAGGGCAACTGATACCTGTGTTACTTGAGATAGCTTTGAAATGCACACAGATTTGAATTTCAAGTAGCTGGGGTTCATGCTAACAATTTCCTCCCCAAATCAACATTTTAAAAACAAGAACAGCTTCTCTAAATATTGACTGTTTGAATGTCAAATATAGTAGACTTTCTGTCAACACCTTTTTAGTCAGATGCCTACAAAAATTTACTCTCGTTTCAGATTATTCATATTAAATATCTCGTTTCATATTTCTACCACCTTACATGTTTGAAAACACTTGGATTTTTTTTTTCCTGATGGGAAATAATTAAAAAATAAAACAGTAAATAGTTTGAAAAGCTTATTTGAAGAGTTTAACAAGAGACCAAAAAAAAAAAAAAAAAAAAAAAACCACCCAGATATAACTTTTTTTCTAAATGTTCCCTATAGTTTAGAGATAATTTTAAGTTGGAGTCATCTCTACCTGAATTAACATGCCTAATTATGTCAATAAAAAGTACAATAAATGGTTGTGTTATGTAGCTTACTCTTGTCAACTGCCTCTCACTCTTAAAAGAGAGAGCTAAATAGCATGAGTTTTAAAAGAAAGGCTGTTCTCATACAACATTGCATTATGACTCTTTTTACATGGTTTTTATGTTACCATAAAGATAAAAACAATCCCTGATTAAATATTTGAATTTGAAGCTCAAATCTAATGTAATGGCTGACTAGATTTCACAATGATGTATGAGTGTGTGTGTGTTACTGAATTATTGTAACTCAGTGGAAACATCTTTATCTTTAAATTAACGAATACATTACTGATTATATCCAAGTCCATAGAGACAGTCATGGGCAAAGACCAGCTGTTTTTGTTGTTGTTGTTGTTGTTGTTGTTGTTGTTGTTGTTGTTTGTTTTGCTTAATCAAGGTGATCACACCAATAATAAGTTTTGTATAATCTGGGGCACCTGGGTAGCTCAGTCCTTAAGCATCTGCCTTCAGCTCAGGTCATGATCCCAAGGTCCTGGGATTGAGCCTCACATCAGGCTCTTTGCTCTGTGGGGAGTGTGCTTCTCTCTCTTCCTCTGCTGCTCCCCCTGCTTGTTCCTTCTCTCATGCTCTCTTTCTCTCTCTGTCAAGTAAATAAATAAAATCTTAAAAAAAATAAAAAGATTTGTGTAGTCTGAATTGACTGAATATGGTTGATTTTGGAGGTGGAAGTTGGATTAATCTAGCATATATTAACATAAATACAGGCACCAAATAAAAATATAAAGTCTAATGAAATCATCATCTTACTTTCAGTACTTTTGTTTTTACTTTTTCAAATCCCTGTGTAATGGTTAGGAATGTTCTGACTAAAGAGCTTTGTGAATTTTTCTAAATAACTTACATATAATGTCTCAGGATCTATAATTTTTAAATTGAGATACAAAGTATCTACCTCATAATTGTGATGATTAAATTTAAATGATTTAGCTTACCTCTTAACACATAGTTAAAAATAATACTTGATAAAAGTTATTAACATTTTTACAATAGCTTCTTGTGATTATAAGGGCTTTCAAAACTCTCTCAAATAATTTTAGGAACAATATTTATAAGAATTTATAATTCTGAAAGAAGATTATTAATATGTGTACATTCTGTACTCAAATAATGCCAAGCATGTTTTTGGCACATTATATATATTTAATGTGCATTTGTGTAAGTGAATGATAGTCCCCAAATTGCATTATGTCAACTAGAATTTAGTACTAGAATTAGAAAGATTTACATTCTCGAAGAAAGAGCCCACATTAGCATGGCTCTGGTCATGGTGACTCTAGGAACAACTACCAACATTTAACAAAAAGAAGCTATTTTTATTAAATGTACTGAGTAACCATTGTCTCACCATTGATAGATTATTTTTCCAGGATAAATACTGTGTAAGAGATAACTATGATATAGTTATTCTATTTATTAGTTCAATGATTTAAAAACTTGTATTTACAAAAAGTATTGTCCTATATTTGCTGAGTGCATATAGAAAAAAAATATATAGAAGTCTCTTGGAAAATATGAACATTGGGGTACAGATGGCCCTTCTTTTCACTACATCTGTATATTTGGGGCAAATACCTAGTAGTGCAATTGCAGGGTCATAGGGAAGCTCTATTTTTAATTTCTTAAGGAATCTCAACACTGTTATCCAAAGTAGCTGCACCAACTTGCATTCCCACCAACAATGTAAGAGGATTCCCCTTTCTCCACATCCTCTCCAACATAGGTTGTTTCCTGTCTTGTTACTTTTGGCCATTCTAACTTGTGTAAGGTGGTATCTTAATGTGGTTTTGATTTGAATCTCCCTGATGGCTAGTGATGATGAACATTTTTTCATGTGTCTGATAGCCATTTGTATGTCAGCTATGAGTATTTTTTTAAAGATTTTATTTATTTACTTGAGAGAGAGAGAGAGAAAGAGAGAGCACAAGTAGGGGTTGGGGAAGAAGGAGAGGAAGAAGCAGACTCCCCATTGAGCAGGGACCCCAGTACAGGCTTGATCCCAGAATCCTGAGATAATGACCTGAGCTGAAGGTAGACACTTAACTGACTGAGCTAACTAGGTGTCCCAGCCATGAGTATTTTTTTAAACAAATGTTTAATAAACAAAAGTATTTTGACAAAATAATACTTAACTCAGATTATTATGATTATCCTGGCAGTGACATACACATGGTTGTGATAAATTATGTTAAATATAAGTTGGTTCTGAACCAGTAGAACTTCTGTAAAAACAGTTCTAATAATTGATTTGTTAGAAAAAGGATTTAAATGACTATCATGTTAGTGTAATTTGAATTGGCCTATTGTGCTCCGCACATAATTGGAAATAAAACATGGAAAACACTTTCAAAAGGGTTCTTTCTAAATGACCTATTCCCAAGCCACAGATATTTCAAGCACCTAAATTGAGAACTGGTGGTATATAAGGACCCCTCTTTGTTCTTGAGCCCCTAAAAGCAGGTGTTTTCTCCCCAAGAGAATGAGATTATTTAAAAAAAAAAAAAAAGCCAACCCACAGCTCTGTTTAGCTTTCTTAACACTTTGAAAGTGCTTTGTGCTTGTCTTCCACATTTATAACATTTGGCAAGTGCCTGAAGGGATAATTGCACGCAGAATGTTAGACTCACTCCACTTTGATCCCTATTTCTCAAGAATCCTGGTCCCCCAAATCCTCCCTTCTTGGATGCTTTGGTTGTCTTCCAGTGCCCCTTTAAAAAAAAAATCAAGTTTTTAGAGCTTTTCTCAGTTAGAATCTTAGTTTGATGTAAGTTGCTCCAAAGAGCTTGCAGCAGCCAACTGGAGGGATGACTTTTTTTTTTTTTAATGTTAAATATATAGATTTTTATATCAGGTCAGAGGAGTTGAAAATGGGCTTTAGGTGAGATTCTGATTTTAAGGCCAATGGCTGGGAAAGAGCAATCATTCTGATTTTTCCTCTAGACTCTGGAAAAATTCTTTAATTTTATTCTTAGATGCCCAAGTTTTCCAATAAGATGAATCTTTCTAAGTTTATAACATTACAGACCTTTTAGAGATGGTCTTGATAGTTAAGGAAGAAATCTACTCTTTATTGCTCAAATTCGCAATCTCTCTATTGCATAGGTTTTGCACTTTGGAGACCATTGTCTTTCAGGCTGTCTAATACACTTCTAATCACATTCCTTCCTTATAAAGTGACACTTACGCTAATATTTTGGAACTTAAGGCATCATTTCATTACCGTTAATTTTATAAAGATATTCTTTTTTAAATTTTCTTTTAGTAACTCGATTTTTATTTTAGTAATTTATAACGTTGGTATAAGCCTCTAATTTTAGTAAAGTTTCTGTGGGAAACTTGACAACAGTTTGCTTTATAAAACAGATCTAAAAATAATTGAAATATGGGGGGTGGGCTTTGTACATATTTTAATCTATAAATGTAATATTAATTATATAAAATATATCACATATAAAACATACAGTATAAACTAGATACTACATATAAATATATCAAATACATATACATATAAAATATACATATATAATATATACATGTATGTGTGTGCATATATATATGTGTATAATATGAATGTATATATTTTTATGTATTTATGTGTAACAAAATACTATAGGTGCTTAAACTGTCACTGTTTGCAAATGGCATGACACCATATATAGAGAATCCTGAAGATTGCACCAAAAAAAGTTGGGATTAATAAATAAATTCAATAAAGTAGCAGGATTAAAAATTAATATATAAAAATGTTTTGTTTTTAAACACTAATAACATTATCAGAAAGAGAAATTAAGAAAATAATCCCATTTATAAGTATGCCAAAATAATAAAATATCTAAGAATAAATTTAACCAAGGAGGTGAAAAACTTGTACTCTGAAAACTATAAGAAAATGATTTAAGAAATTGAAGAAGACACAAATTTAAAAAATATATATTTTAAGCTTCTGGGGAAGACAGTGGAGTAGGAATACTTTAGCTCACCCCGTCCCATAGATACATATAGATAACATCCACATCACCACATCAGGGTAAATAAACAAGAGAATAATCTGAGGAGTGGCAGAATAGACTCTCCACAGCTAAATATAGAGAAGAGGTTACACCAAAAAGGTTGGAAAGGCAGAGACATGGTCAGGAACCAAACTGACCCAGAAGACTACAGGGGGGAAAGATACTGCAGGTACAGAAAAGGGAAAAGAGCATATTCCATATCAGGCATGTCAGGCTTGGGAGACTCTCATTGGGAAGGCAAATCCCCATAATATCTGGCTTTGAAAGCCAGAAGGATTTAGCTTCATGAGTTCTTATAATCAATGGGGCTTAACCACTGTACCTTTAAAAATCAGTTAGCTCTGCTCCAGAAAAGCTGGAGGGTGATAGGAAACTGGGTTCCCACCCTTAAAGAGGTAGCACAACAAAAGCCCCACTGAGATACAGTATAGAAATAGCAGTTTGAAAAATGTCTGAGTTATACCAGGAGATATACTACTAAACTCAGAATTTATGCTGGAGGAGCTGTGATCGCTAGGAATCTTCTCCAAGAACAAAAGTGCTGGCAGGTGCCATTTTCCTCCTTTGCCCCCCACTCTAGATACACAGACAACTGTAGGAACTGCACAACCAGAACACTCTCTATTTAGATTGCTAATAATGCACCCTGCCCTCATGGTCTTCTGCAGACCAGCCCTTTCAAAATCAACCTTAGCAGGAGTTCTCCAAAGTGCCTCCAGTTTCCCTTCCACAGCTGGGTTATGCAAACCCTGCTAAAACCTCATGTGCCATTCCCACATTTTCCTGAGTATCCACCCCATCCAACACATCCTTGGTTGGAGTCTCTCCAAAGTTGTGGCACAAGCATGGTAGTGAGCAGACAAGCCCAAGAAGGGCAAACACCATTCCAGGGTGACGTCTGCCCCAGAGAGAGGGGAAGATAGTTACACACAAAAGTTCAAACTATGATCCCAGCACTGAGATGGGAGCAGACATCTGATCTGACTATAGGCCCTCCCCACCAATAACAGCTTCTCAGAAGACAACACAGAGAGAGTACCCTGTGGCTTGGTGCTGCTACATATCTGGCAAATACCTAGTTTGACCCAACTCAAGCCCAAGGTGACCCCAGACTAGTCCACTAACAACACAGGGACAAAATTCTACTTACAACAGGGAGAGAGAACCATTGCAGGTGACTGGACTGAAGGCAAATGCACCTCAGCCACAGTACGGTCCCTGCAATATACATAGAAGATACCACAAGAACACCAAATTCTCGTGAATAGGGGACATTGCACTGCAGGGCTGTACAGGACCTCTTTTTCATTAGACAACAGCTTTCAAGAGTGGGAGGCATAACTGACATTCCTAATACACAGAAATGGACACAAAGTTAAACAAAATGAGAAGACAGAAGAACGTGTCCCAAATAAAAGAACAGGACAAAATTACAGCAAGAAAGATAAATAAAGCAGAGATATGTATTATGCCTGATAAAGAATTTCAAGTAATGGTCATAAAGATATTCACTGAAGTAGAGAAAACGGTGGAGGACTTCAGTGAGAACCTCAACAGAGGTTGAAAACATAAAGAAGAACCAATCAGAGATGAAGAACTCAATAAGTAAAATTAAGGGAATAAATAATAGACTGAGGAAACAGAAGAATTAATGAGTGACCTAGAGGACAGAGTATTGGAAAGCTAATGAAGCCGAACAGAACAAAAAGGAAAAAAATAAATAAATAAAAATAGATGTGGAGAACTAAGTGTCTCTCAAGCATAATATATGTCTCTCAAGCATAATAACATTGGCATTATAGACAACTTAAAAAAAAAAGAGGAAAGAGGACAGAAATTTCTGTATTTTTTAAAAATATTTTATTTATTTATTTGACAGGCAGAGATCACAAGTAGGTAGAGAGGCAGGCAGAGAGGGGAAGGGAAGCAGGCTCCCTGCTGAGCAGAGAGCCCAATGTGGGGCTCAATCCCAGAACCCTGGGATCATGACCCGAGCCGAAGGTAGAGGCTTAACCCACTGCCACCTAGGCACCCCAGAAATTTCTGTATTTGAAGAAATAATAGCTGAAAAAATCTTGAATATGAGGAATGAAACAGAAATCCAGATCCAGGAGACAAAACAGTCCACCCAAATATCAATCCAAGGAGGTCCACACCAAGACACATAGTAATTAAAATGGCAAAAGCTACTGATAAAGAGAAATATTAAAATCAGTGAGAGGAAAGAAAATAGTTACATATAAGGGAAACCTGATAAGGCTATCAGTTGATTTTTCAGCAGAAACTTTGCAGACCGGAAGAAAGTGGTGTGATATATTCAAAATTCTGAAAAAAGAAAAATGCAGTCAAGAATACTCTATTCAGCAAGGCTGTCATTCAGAACAAGGAGAGATAAAGAGCTTCTCAGACAAACAAAAGCTAAAGAAATTCATCACTACTAAGCCAGGCTTACAAGAAATAGTAAAAGGGATTCTCTGAGTGGAAAGGGAAGAATAAGAAAGTAGGAAGCATAAAAATCAGTAAAATTAAGTATATCTATATAAAAGTTAAAGGAATCACAAAACAAAAGGATATAGAGTATGGCTTTATATAGGTAAAACATATTGGGGGTAAGGAGTAAAAATATAGTGCTTATAGAATGGGTTCCAACTTAAGTGACCAACAACTTAATACAGATTGCTATATTCATAATATATTATATAGATATTATATAGAAATACCTAATAAGAATCACAAACCAAAGGCCATTAATAGAGAGTAAAGTAGAGAAAAAGAATCCAAGTATATCACTAAACAAAGCTGGCAAAACCTGAGAGAAGAGAGCAAGAGAAGAAAGGAACAGAAAATAACTATAAAAACAACCACAAAACAGGTAACAAAATGTCAGTAAGTGCATACTTATCAATAATTACTTTGAATATAAAAGTACTAAATACTCCAGTGAAAAGACAGACGTGATGGGATGGATAAAGAAGCAAGACCCGTCTAAAGGCTGCCTACAAGAGACTCATTTCAGACCCAAAGACACATGCACATTGAAAGCGAAGGGATGAAAAAGTATTTATCATGCAAATGAAAGGCTGGGGAAGCAATACTTACATTAAAACAAAGACTATAGAAAGAAACAAAGAAACAAAGAAAGAAACTACATAATCATAAAAGGAACAATAAAACAAGAAGATATAATGATTATAAATATTTATGTACCCAACATGGGAGCATCTAAGTACATAAAGCAACTAATAATAAACATAAAATAAGTAATCGATAGCAATACAATAGTGGGGACATTAATAATCTATTTATATCTTACATGTAAGAGACAGATCACCCAACCATAAAATCAACAAGGAAACAGTGACTTTGAATGTCATATATTCAGAACATTCCATCCTAAAAAATAGCAGAATACACATTCTTTTCAAGTGCACATGGAACTTCTCTAGAATACTAAGCCACAAAATAAGTCTCAAGAAACTTAAAAAGATCAAAGACATAGCATGCATCTTTTCTGACCATAATGCTATGAAACTAGAAATCAACCAGAAGAAAAGGTCTGGAAATGGCACAAATACACGGAGGTTAAATAATATGCTAACAAATAATGAATGGGTCAATTAAGAAATCAAAAAGAAAATCAAAATATACATGGAAACAAATGAAAATGAAAACACAACAGTCCAAAATTTGGGGGTTACAGCAAAAGTTGTTCTAAGAGGGAAATTCATAGTTATACAGGACAATCAAGAGATAAGTCTGAAATAAACAATGTAACTTTACACTTAAAAGAGCTCGAATTAGAAGAACAACCAAAACCTGAGGCTAGGAGAAGGAAAGAAATAATGAAAAATTAGAGCAGAAATAAACAAAACAAATAAAAAACAATAGAACAGATCAATGATATTAGGAGCTGTTTCTTTGAAAAGATCAACAAATTGATAAACCTTTATCCAGACCTATAAAAAAAGAGATTCAAAAAAACAAAATAAAAAATGAAAGAGAAGAAAGATCAACTGACACTATAGAAATACAAAAGATTATGAGAATCCACTGTGAAAAATTATATGCCAACAAATGGAAAACCTAGAAGAAATGGACAAATTCCTAGAAACATATAACCTCTTGAAACTGAATTGGGAAGAAATAGAAATTTTGAACAAGTGATTACCAGCAATGAAATTAAATCAGTATTCAAAAAACTCCCAACAAACAAAGGACTAATAACAGATGGCTTCACAGGTGAATTCTACCAAACCCTTGAAGAATTAAATAGAAGCAGAAGGAGAGCTTCTAACTTCATCCTATGAGGCCAGTATTACCCTGATACCCAAACCAGTAAGAGGCAACAACAACAACAACAAAATTACAGGCCAATGTCTCTGAGGAACATAGACATAAAAATCCTCAGCAAAATATTAGCAAATCAAATTTAACAATATATTTAAAAAAAATCATTCACCATGATCAAGTGGGATTTACTCTTGGGATTCAAGTGTGATCCAGTATTCACAAATAAGCATACATGACACATCACATCAACAAAAGAAAGTATAAAAACCATATGATCCTTTCAACAGATGCAGAAAAACTTTGACAAAGTACAACTTCCATTCATGATAAAAACCCTCAACAAAGTAGATATAGAGGGAATATACCTCAACATAATAAAGTTTATTTGAAAAACCAACTGCTGGGACACCTGGGTGGCTCAGTGGGTTAAAGCCTCTGCTTTCAGCTCAGGTCATGATCCCAGGGTGCTGGGATCAAGCCCTGCATTGGGTTTTCTGCTCAGCAGGGGGCCTGCTTCCTCCTCTCTCTCTGCCTGCTTGTGATCTCTGTCTGCCAAATAAATAAATAAAATCTTAAAAAAAAAAAAAAAGAACCCATTGCTAAAATCTTACCCAATTTTGAATAACTAAGAGCTTTCCCCCTAAAAGATCAGGAACAGGACAAGGATGTCTAATCTCACCACTTTTATTCAACATTGTACCAGGAGTCCTAGCCACAGCAACCAGAAAACAAAAAGAAATGAAAAGCATCTAAATTGGTAATGAAGAAGTAAAATTTTCACTATTTGTGGATGACATGAGACTACATATAGAAAACCCTACAAATTCTGCCACAAAACTGCCTGAACTGATAAATTAATTCAGAAATGTTGCAGGATGCAAAATCAATGTACAGATCTCCACTGCATTTCTATACACTAAAAAGGAAGTACCAGAAAGAGAAATTAAGAAAAAAATCCCATTTACTATTCCACCCAAACAAACAAATCTAGGAATAAACTTAACTAAGGAAATGAAAGACTTGTACTCTGAAAACTATAAAACATTGATTAAAGAAATTGAAAATGAGACAAGCAAATGGAAAGGAATTCCATGATCCTGGAATGGGAGAACCTATATTGTTAAAATACACATACTACCCAAAGCAATCTACAATTCATTGCAATCCCTATCAAAATATCAATAGCATTTTTCACAGAACTGGAACTAATAATCCTAAAATTTGTGTTGAACCACAGGTAAATAAAAGTCCAAATAAGGTAAGCAGTTTTGAAAAAAAAAAATGGAGGTATCACAATCCCAAATTTCAAGAAATATTTACCAAGCTGTAGTATTCCAGTATATGGCACTGGCACAAAAATAGGCACATATATTAACAGAATAGGGAGCCCAGAAATATAATCACTATTCATGATCAATTAATCTACAACAAAGGAGACAACAATATGTAATAGGAAAAAGAGTTTCTTCAACAAATGGTGCTGGGAATACTGAACATCTACATGTAGAAGAATGAAATTGGACTAATTTCTCACACCATACACAAAAATAAACTCAAAAGGATTAATTACCTAAATGTAAGTCTTAAACAATAAAAATCCAAGAAGACAATAGGTGGCAATTTCTCTGACATAAGCCATAGCAACATTTTTCTAGATATTTTTCCTAAGGCAAGATAAATCAAAACAAAAATAAACTACTGCATACCAAAGGAAATAATTAACAAAAGCAAAAGACAACCTACTGAATGGGAAAAGAAGTTTGTAAATGACATATCCAATAAAGGGTTAGTATCCAAAATATATAAAGAGCTTGCATAACTTAACACCAAAAAAACCCCAAATAAATCAGTTAAAAGTGGGCAGAGACATGGACATTTCTTCAAAGAAGTTATATAAATAGTGAAGACACATGAAAAGATGATCAACATCACTAATCATCAAGGAAATGCAAATCAAACCTACAATGATATATCATCTCACATCTGTTAGGATGGCTAAAATCAAAAACACAAGAAAAAACAGGTGTTGCCAAAGATGTAGAGAAAACAAAACCCTTGTGCACTGTTAGTGGGAATGCAAACTAATGAAGTCACTATGGAATACAGTATGGAGGAGTCTCAAAAAGTTAAAAATAGGATTACCATATGATCCAATAATTCCACTACCAGGGATTTACCCAAAGAATATGAAAACACTAATTCATAAAGATATCTTTATCCCAATGTTTATTGCAGCATTATTAATAATAGCCAAATTATGGAAGCAAGACAAGTGTCCACAGATAGATGAATGGAGAAGATGTGAAATTTATATACAGTGGAATATTACTCATCCATAAAAAATAATGAAGTCTTGCCATTTGCAACAGCATGGATGGATACAGAAGGTATAATGCTAAATGAAATAAAATCAGTAGGAGAAAGACAAATACCATATGATTTCACTCATATGTGGAATTTCAGAAACAAAACAAATGGACAAAAGGAAAAAGAGACCAACCAAAAAACCAGACTCCTAAATAAAGAGAATAAACTGGTGAATATCAGAGGGTAGATGAGTGGGAGCATGGGTAAAATAGGCAAAAGGGATTAAGAGTATATGTATGGTGATGAGCACGGAGTAATGTATAGAATTGCTGAATCACTATATTGTACACCTGAAAAATAATTCAACACTGTATGCTAAGTATACTGGAGTAAAAAAAAAAGGAAAGATATTTTATGCTCATGGGTGGGAAAAGTAAATATTGTTAAAATGTCCATATTACCCAAAGTAATATGTAGTTTCAGTGTGATCCCAATCAAAATTACCATGGCATTTTTCACAGAACTAGAACAAATAATTCTAAAACTTATATGGAAACAAAAAGACCCTGAATACCCAAAACAATCTGGAGAAAGAACAGAGCTATAATAATCAAAACAGTATGGTATTGGCATCAAAAACAGATAGATCTGTGGAGCAAAAGAGGGCTCAGAAATAAGCCCATGCATATATAGGCAATTAATTTCCCACAAAAGATTCAAGAATATACACTTGGGAAAGGACATTCTCTTCAATGAATGGTATTGGGGAAACTGGACAGCAACATGCAAAAGAATGAACTGGACCACTATTTTATACCATACACAAAAATTAACTTAAAAAGATTAAAGATGTGGGGTGCCTGAGAAGCTCAGTTGGTTAAGCATCTGCCTCTGGCTCAGGTCATGATTCATTGGTTCTGGGATTGAGGGCCTTGTCAGGCTCCCTGCTTGGTTGGGGGGGCCTGCTTCTCCTTCTGTGCCTCCCTCTGCTCATGCTCTCTCTCTTTCTCTCTCATGCTTACTGTCTTTCTGACAAATAAATAAATAAAATCTTAAAAGAAAAGATTAAAGACTTGAATGTAAAACCTGAATCCACAAAACTCCTAGAAGAAAACATAGGCAGTGAGCTCCTTGACATCAGTTTTAGTGATTTTTTCTTTTCTTTTCTTTTTTTTTTTTTTTTGGCATCTCGTTCCAAAGACAGGGGCAACAAAAGAAAAATAAACACATGGGAAACATCAAATTAAAAAATTAAAAATCTTCTGTATAGCTAAGGAAACTGTCAACAAAATGAAGAAACAACCTACTAAGTGGGAGAACATATTTGTAACTTATATATCCAATAGGAGGTTAGTATCCAAATTATATAAATAACTCATACAACTCAGTAACAACAGTAACAACATAAAAGTCATTAATAAGTGGGCAGGGGATCTGAACGGAAGTTTTCCCCAAGAAAATATATAGATTAAAGCATGTGAAAAGATGCTCAACATCATTAATCAACAAATAAATCACCTCACACCTGTCAGAATGGCTATTTTCAAAAAGACAAGAAATAACAAGCATTGGTGAGGATGTGGAGAAAAGGTTTTCCTCTTGTACTATTGATGGGAATGTAAATTGGTGCAGCCACTGTGAAAAAATTATGGCGGCTCCTCAAAAAGTTAAAAATAGAACTACTGGAAACTCTAATATTGGATATCTATCTAAAGAAAATAAAAATAGTAATTTGAGAAGATAGATGCTCCCCTATGCTCATTTCAATATTATTTACAGTAGCCAAGTTATACAAATAACCTAAGTGTTCATTGACAGATTAAAAAAATTGATTACTACTTATCAATAAAAAATGAAATCTTGTCATTTGTAACAATATAGATGGACTTTGAGAGTATTATGCTAAGTTAAAGTCAGTCACAGAAAGACAAACACTGCCTGGTTTCACTTACATGTAAAATCTAAAGGACAATGCAAGTAAACAAACTAAAACAAAACTCAGACTCATAAATACAGAGAACCAATTGGTAGTTGGAGACTAGAGGATTGAAGGAAGTGAAATGGGTGAGGGGGATCAAGAACTACAATCTTACAGTTGTAAAATAAATAAGTCATGTGGATATAATGTACAACATGGGGAATATAGTCAATAACACTGTGTTAACTTTGTTTGGTGATAGATGGTAATGACATTGTCTAGTTGATCATTCTTCAGTGTATACAAATGTCAAATTACCATGTTGTATACTTGAAACTAATAAAACATTGTATGTCCCCATTCGCTCTGCAGTGCATTGAAATCTGGCATATGCTCCATCAATATAGTATACATCTCTCAACAAGAACATCTTCATCTATAGATTAATTGTGTGTGTGTATGTGTATGCATGCATGCATGCAATTATCTTATCTGCTATTTCACATGCATTTACTATTATTATATTATTGATCATTTCATCTTTGGAACACTTTTTTCCTTCCCTTAGTTTCCACAGCCATGTTTTTCTGGAAATCTACCTGTCTCTAGTTCTGTTATCTTTCTCTTCTCATAAGCTTTTTTTTTCTTCTAATTATTCAATATTTAAAGTTTATAGGCAATTATTTTTAAGATTAATAAAAAATCATATACTTACCACAAATCTTGTCAACCTTCAACATTTTATTTCTTTTTCAAAAAAAAAAAAACACAAAAACTTACATATACACTTGCACTGTCTCATGTACCTGACTTTGATCCCATTTCTTTAACTTTCTATCTATTCTTCAACAACATGCTTTTTAAAATGAGTGTTTTATTTTTTAATTTTGTCATAATTAAAGGTTCTATGTGGGCTTGAAAATAATGTATATTCCCATTTGTGGATATGTGATCTACACATAACCATTAGATCAACCTTGTGCTGTGTTGTGTTCAAGATTTCTATATTTGTATTAATTATATCCTTTTTGATATACCAGTTTCTGAAAGAATAAAATTAATATCTCCTAGATGTCATTGTTTATAAATTTCTCCTTATATTTTCTTCAAGTCTGCTTTACATAATTAATAACTCTATTTGAGCACTTGGAATTTTTCCATCCAATATCTGGTATCCTTAAAATAAATTATAAGGCCCTTGATGATTTACTCCTAGGTTTTCTCTTTCTAGCTTCATCTCTTGCCGCTTACAACTCATAATGTATTTACCAGCATATATAACTAATGCCAGTTTCTCAGACTTACATACTTTTGAAAATTCTTTCCCTTTTATGTAGATTAGAACATATCTCACCATCACTATTTACATATTGTCTGGTTACTATTTAACCATCCTTTGGATCTCAACTAAGAGAGTCGTTCTCCCCTCTAAATCCCGCCAGAGTAGAAACACTGCTGGTGTCTCCTAGAACTGCCTGTACTTTGAATAAAAGGACACTTAAAGTTAATCTCTTGAAGGTTCCTGTCTTTTTAACCTTTGAATTCCTACACTTAGCACTTTACCCTATAGAAGGAACTTTGTAAATAGTGAAGAGATGAAATGACATGGGCTTGTTTCTGTCTTTGAAAGAGCTTACAGTCTGGGGGCATCTGGGTGGCTCAGTGGGTTAAGCATCTGCCTTCTTAGGCTCAGGTCATGATCTTGGGGTCCTAAGGACTCAGGTCATGATCTTGGGGTCCTGGGATCAAGTCACATATAGGGTATCCTGCTCAGTGGGGAGTCTGCCTCTCCCTCTTTCTCTGCCTCTTCCTCCTGCCCCCAACTTGTTCTTCCTTCTCTCTGGTGCTCTCTCTCTCAAGTAAATAAATAAAATCTTAAAAAAAAAAAAAGCTTACAGGGCAGTGCCATTTATGTGTGTGTGTGTCTATGTTTATATGTGTATGCATATACATGGATGGTAATATATATTTGGAATATGAGTTTATTCATGGTTCCTTATGATTCTAAATTCAAACACTGATGTTAAGAAGTTAGCTTCCTTACCAGTGTTGTGTGTAAGTGTTGTCACTGGATTGTACACCTAAGACTAATATTAAATTGTGTATTAATTAACTGAAATTTAAATAAAAAGTTAAAAAAATAAAAATAGGAAAAAAAAGAAGTTAGTTTCTTTTAAATTTTTACAAACATCATTGTCAGAGAGTCCTATGTGGATTTAGAATCAAAAGATCTTATTGTAGAGAACAGCTATTTTGAAACCATGCCCTAGTAACTAATGCAATTATGATACACTGAAGTACAATCTATCTATAGAAGGCTCATGTTGAAATTTCACTAAGTTCTATAAGCCCAGATCAACTCACCATCTTAAGTCTAGCTTTTTCTGAGCCCCTAAGTAGATGTAGTAACTGTCTTTTGTATTTCTCTTGGAGCTCCTTCCTAAGGATCCCTGGTTTCATTCATGTAACCATCTTATTTAGCTACTTGATTATTAATTCCTGGAGAATTAATTCCTAAAGCAGCACCTGTCATTTATTTATTTTTTTCATTTCGTATAGTAGAGAGTAAAATAGCTTGCAAAGTATAAATATGCTTTTCTGAAATTAAATTTGGATTTTTCTTTAATAGTATTCTAGAGTAACAAAAGTATTAATTTTAATAACAAAATTAGTGGGAACATATGACCTCTTCTACTTCTTTGTCTTACCCTTTTGTTGGACAAAAGTTTAATGCAAAGAATTATGATTATGTAACAAAATAATGAAATATTATGATTATGTGAGTTTATTATTGAAAATGAATCAATTCAGACTGTGGTGGCATAAACTTTAAACTTTCAAACTAAAATAACTCCAAAAGCCACTAGTAAGCAACATTATTTTATTTTATGGCACATAACATTGTTTTGTATAAAATATCACAAACTCCTACATATTTACCAGACAGCTGGGTTATGGTCCCTGTGGGGATTATAATTTCAAAAGCATAATACATATTTAATAGTTCAACATTTATATTGCTATGAGACAGTTTTTTTTAAATAATAATTATCTTTTTTTTCATTAAAAAAAGTAACTCTTACACTTCAAAAACAAAATATGTTCTATACATATGGGGATAAAATTTCCCCATGTATCTTTTGGCCACTTTACAAATAATCTTATAATTTTACAGTGAATATGGGTAGAATTCTCATCAGTTTTATGGAGGTATTCTGAGACCTTGGTCACTTTCTGTTTCTCTATTGACTCGTTATAGCATCAAGAAATGTTTTAGCTACTCTTAGGAAACATACTGTCATTACAAATAATGATGATATCCCTGTTTTTAAAATACAGTAGCAAGAAAGTATATTTGAGGTTTCTTTTTTAATAGAGAATGTTAGAGAACCATGCATCTGGAGCCAAATTCCAACATAATGATTTGGTGGTAAAGTTCATTTAAGGAAATCTATCTATTATTTATTATTTTCCTATATCTTGTCTCCTGTCCTGTCTCTCTCTCATTTCAAACTGTTCCCAAATTCTTTATTCTCAGCTAAGGTAAGAATGGTTAATTATATTTTAAAACAGTTTCCCTGGAAAGAAATATTTTGTTTTCATAAGGATAAACATTTTTGTTATTTTTATTTATTATAGTATTATTTTATTTGTTTGTTTATTTGTTTATACTTTTTAGAGAGAGGGTAGGGGAGAGGGAGAGAGAGAATCTTCAGTAGGCTCCATGCCCAATATGGAGTTCCACACAGAGCTCTATCTCACAACCGTGACTGAGCCACCCAGGCACCAGGATCAACATTAGTAAATTAAAGTAGTATATAAATAGCTTATATCGATTTGCTAAATTTGAGCAGTTGTACATAGCAACAAATATATGTGTTAAAGTCTATTAACAAAATTGCCTTTGAAGTTCAACATTCAACATTTCTTTAGGAATCGTTCTGAGAGGGGTATGGTACTAGAGCTGGCAAAAATAATAGCAAGCAAATCAGACTAGGTTCTGTCCTCACAGTTTATAATCCGGGATAAAAGCAGGGTGATAAATTAATCAAATAACCAAAATTAATGAAATAATCACCAATACACATACCCACACACACAGAAACATAGATATGAATGTGTATGTTTGCAAACTGCCCTCAGTGACGAGATAGATGGAGGGTTATATAGAATCATATAAGCACAGGTCTTAACTTAGTCTGGTGGGGCAAGGAGTGTATCAGTCAAAAGTATCACCTAAACTTAATAGGATTAGATGGTCACAATATTAAACCATAAAGCGACTCTTATCCATATATTTAGATTAATGTAAAATAAAGTCATTGGAAAAAATAAATTTGCCAAATAAAAAGAGAAATAGTAACCAAGTCAAATGAGAGCAATATAATGAACACTTCACTCTTAAAATAGTTTGAGAGGCTTTAAAATGTAGTATCATTATCATAAACCATATAATATACTGATTTGGGAATCCTTATTTTGAATAATGTGCCAGATTTTTGTTTCATTTTGTTGTTTAAATATAATCAGCTTTGATTAGTCCGAATGATTCTGTGTCATAAGCTGCTTGAACAAATACTCAGAAAGAGGTGACCTAGTGGCCTGGAGACAAGAGGACCCCCCAACCCCACTTCCTTGAGAAATGCAGATCACTAGAATAGTCATTTTTACTAGGCAGACATAAGATAGTATCATAAGATTTTTCAGGGGGCACCTGGGTGGCTCAGTTATTATGCATTGCCTTTGGCTCAGGTCATGATCCCACTGTCCTGGGATCAAGCCCTGGATCTGGTTCCCTGCTCTGCAGGAAGCCTGTTTCTCCCTCTCTCCTTCCCCTGCTTGTGTCCCCTCTCTCAGTATGTCTCTTTCTGTCAAATTAATAAAGTTTAAAAAAATGTATAAAGGTTAAAAAAAGATTTTTCAGTATTGTGTACAATGTAAAAGTAGGGTCTAGTCTGATATTTCTTAAATGTCACCATAAAATATTATACAATACAAAATGAGTTCAGAAAGCCATGTTGATTTTATACCCAACTCTCTAATCATTCTGTTTGGAACACACAATAGCAAACACTCATTGAGACATCTGAGTAGGGGTGGCTGGGTGGCGCAGTCAGTTAAGGGTCTGCCTTTGGTTCAGGTCATAATCTCAGGGTCAAGATCAAGCCCCACATTGGGCTCCCTGCTCCATGGGAAGCCTGCTTCTCCCCCTGCTTGTGCCATCTCTCTCTCTCTCTCTCTCTCTCTCTGTCAAATAAATAAATAAATAAAGTCTTTAAAAAAAAAAAGACATGAGTATATAAAAGTCCCTGGGAATTTCTGCAGCAAAGAAGCCCATTTAATTCTCCTGATTTTTTTTTTACAAAGTTGTTTATAAAACTAACGCTATTAAAAAACAAACATAAATATCCATCAAATATAGTTTATTTGCTGCAACACAGATATGACATGACCTAGCCAAATCACATCAATTGGGAGATGAAAATTACGTGATCCTTGGAAGTCAAATAATTTCCAAGATCGATCTATCTATTTAAGATATATTCCTGTATGTATATACATATCTTGGATATATCCCTATATATATACATGGATATATGTATTTAGAAATGTAGCCAATATATTATATGTGTGCATATATATATATGTGTGCATGTGTATATATATATATGCACGTGTATATATGTATATATTTAGTAATATAGTCAATATTAGAAACAAGATGTCCTTACTCCCATACTCTCATTGTCTCTTGCACCATTTTGACACATATTTGTAATATATTTTGTTTTGATGCATTGAGATACTAATTTTAGTAGCATGTTATTCATCTATATTTGAATTGAAGAAATAAGCCTATACAACATACATTCACAATATATAGCAATGAAATAATTACTATTCTTTTATATTACCAAGTTTCTCTAAGTACTCATAAACTGATCATTTGGATGTCTAATTCTTCATTTCATCTGTTTGGGAGAAAAGAGATAAATTCTTTTCTTATTAAGGCTACATGACAAACTGATGTGTTACTAATGAGCTTTCACCAGATTACTGTCATTCTGGCATTCTGAAAGCTTTTAGGAGGTTGTGCTGCAGTGTAATTGGTTCCCAAGTTGGTCATAAAAGTGGGTATCATGAAAGAACAACCAGTTACATCTACACACTCACAAAAATTTGTTTTCATGCGGCCCTTTGGTGTCAACAGAGAACAATATATATAATTTCTTCTTAATGGTCATTTCTTAGTATCTTAATTGGCCAGGAACATTTAAAGGAATGGGCAAAAACAGTCAAAGAGACAATGAACTTGAATATTCTATCAAGTAGCTTTTCAAATAGTGTTATACCTAATTAATATGGGCCCTAATAATCTGGAGCACCTGGGTGGCTCAGTGGGTTAAAGCCTCTGCCTTCTGCTCAGGTCATGATCCCAGGACCCTGGGATCGAGCCCTGCATGGGGCTCTCTCTGCTCAGCAGGGAGCCTGCTTCCTCCTCTCTCTCTGCCTGCCTCTCTGCCTACTTGTGATCTCTGTCTGACAAATAAATAAATAAAATATTAAAAAAATATGGGCCCTAATAAATAATCTATTGTAATTGACTGAAAAATTGCATCCCATATTTTCATGAAAAGATCTCTTTTATATTGTCATAGAACAGTGAAAGTTTCTTCCCAAATCGGTAGAATTCATTGGACAGATGGAGAAAATTGTATTCTCTCACTTTTGGCATTGGAAGATAGTTTACAAAAAACAAACAAACAAAAAAACAAAAAAAAAAACAAAAGCAAAAACAAAGCATAAAAAAACAACACCTACTTAAAGTCAGCAGTAAAATTATTGGGGTCTGAGTAAAGGTGTGTCTTTATACTGTTCATTTCCTAACATATTATGCCTTTTATCACCATTCTCTGAGCCCTGGTAACATCTAATACTGCAAATGAGCACATAATGGTCTCTGACATTAAGTCTACAGTTAATTGACTTCTTATACCATTGCATAGTTAATTGCTGAAAACCAGTTTACTTAGAAAATTCTGGGTAATATTAGTTTATGTTCTGCCTTCATTAAGAATACTATGGCCCTTTTAATTGCCACTCCTCTGCATTTCATCTGCATTCTCTGTCATGCTTACCCTGTCAGATTTCCCCCTGCCTTAAAATTACTACTGACTCCCAGTTTCTTATTATATCAAGCCTAAATCCTAGCTGATTTTCAAGGCTCTCCATCTATGTCCCGTATGTTGTCAGTCTGTACCTAGCTTTGCTTTCTGATACATGCTACTACATGGATCAAGGTGTTCATCTCACATTTTAAGCTTTCATATTTAGACTTATTTCCCTTCTCCTCCCAATGTTTATGCCATGCATTAGGAAGAAAACAGTTTCTTCCTTTTTTTACTCACCTAATCCTATTCCCTTCCAGATTTCGTCCCATTGAAATTGCCACTGATTTTCTTGACATTTATTTATTTTACCACCCCTAATATTCTATAACATTTTTGCCTCTTCAACATAAATTGCCCTTTAAAAATATTCTGTTAACTTTGCTAATTATCTCATGTGTATTTCTTTTACCACTTTAGGCCGATCTGCATGCTTTTTAAGTGTGGGTCTGTGTCTTATACTTCCTTTATTTATCTTTTATACACTTTTTGTTACATCTAGCACAATGATGAGGAAATGATGTGTGCCCCAAATTCTTGTTGGTTGATTGATTGAAATAATTGCATACCATCAGGTTGTTTTTGTCATTAGCTGACAGGATCAAGTTTTAGAGATCCAGTTAAATGCCTGCCTATCAACCTGCCAAAAGCTGATGCAGATGGAAGTCCTGAGAGTCAGACAACTCATTAACTGGAAAGGGACTGCCACCTATAAAGAATTCTCTTTGTGGATTATGATGAAATACATTAAGTTTGACTCATTCTTTTGTATTCACACTATATTTATTATGTGTCTGGAAATAACATTGCTTTTTAAAGGTATTAAAAATTGTCACTTTTTTCTACAGTTGTCATCTTAGTTTACTATTAAAAAGTTTAGGGAACAGCAGTCAAGATGGCGGAGAAGTAGCAGCTGAGACTACATCAGGTAGCAGGAGATCAGCTAGATAGCTTATCAAACCATTGCGAATACCTACAAATCCAACGGGAGATCAAAGAGAGGAAGAACAGCAATTCTGGAAAGAGAAAATCAGCCACTTTCTGGAAGGTAGGAAGGGCGGAGAAGTGAATCGAAAGCGATGGGAGGATAGACCGTGGGGGAGGGGCCGGCTCCCGGCAAGTGTCGGAGCAACAGAGCACTAAATCAGGACATTTAAAAGTCTGCTCCATGGAGAGACATCGCTCCAGAGGCTAAACCGGGGTGAAGCCCACACCGGGTCAGCAGGGCCCCAGGTCCCACAGGGTCACAGAAGGATCGGGGGTTCTGAGTGTCACAGAGCTCGCAGGTATTGGAGCGGGGAAGCCAGCCACAGAGACAGAGCCGAGCAGTGAGCTGTCAGCTCGGGGTTACCTTGAACCAGTCGCAGGCTGGGTGAGCTTGGAGCGCGGCCAGAGGCGAGGGAGATGGGTGTAGCCGGGGTTTTTCTCTGAGGAGGGGAGCCCCGATATCTCAGCTCTTCTGGGCCGGAGACTGGGAGGCCGCCATTTTCATTCCCGTCCTCCAGAACTCTATGGAAAGCGCTCAGGGAACAAAAGCTCCCGAAAGCAAAACCGAGTGGATTACTTAGCCCGGCCCCTGGGAAGGGCGGTGCAGCTCTGCCTCGGGCAAAGACACTTGAGAATCACTACAACAGGCCCCTCCCCCAGAAGATCAAAAGAAATCCAGCCAAGACCAAGTTCACTAAACAAGGAGAGCAGCGGAACTCCAGAGGAGAAGAAAGCAAAGCGCGGAATTCATGGCTTTCTCCTCATTATTCTTTAGTCTTGCAGTTAATTCAATTTTTTCTTTAAAGGGCATTTTCCTAGGGTCTTTGCCACCCTTTTAGTATTTTATTTGCTCCTTCATATAATCTTATCTGGAAAAAATGACAAGGCGGAAAAACTCACCACAAAAAAAAGAACAAGAGACAGTACCAAAGGCTAGGGACCTAATCAATACAGACATTGGGAAT
>PISX010025314.1:0-26335 GCA_004024625.1 Mellivora capensis
CAGGTGGTGGGTATTATGGAGGGCACGCATTGCATGGAGCACTGGGTGTGGTGTAAAACTATGAATTCTGGGGCGCCTGGGTGGCTCAGTGGGTTAGAGCCACTGCCTTCGGCTCGGGTCATGATCTCAGGGTCCTGGGATCGAGTCCCGCATCGGGCTCTCTGCTCAACAGAGAGCCTGCCTCCTCCTCTCTCTCTCTGCCTGCCTCTCTGCCCACTTGTGATCTCTGTCTGTCAAATAAATGAATAAAATCTTTAAAAAAAAAAAACAACTATGAATTCTGTTACGCTGAAAAGAAATTAAAAAAAATATTTAAAAAAAGAATAAAAAGTTTCATATATACAAAGATCAAAAAGAATATACAATAGATTTTCCTTGGAGTTTGTTTCTATATTTGTTCACCAAAATTTTAGTAATTTAAAGATGATGTGGGACGCCTGGGTGGCTCAGTTGGTTGGACGACTGCCTTCGGCTCAGGTCATGATCCCGGAGACCCGGGATCGATTCCCGCATCAGGCTCCCAGCTCCACGGGGAGTCTGCTTCTCCCTCTGACCTTCTCCTTGTTCATGCTCTCTCACTGCCTCTCTCTCAAATAAAGAAATAAAATCTTTAAAGATGATGTTTGCATGAACTCATTACATAGTTGTCTTTAGAGAAAATCAAATAGTAAATTTTTGAAGACAGAGGAAAGAAAATAAGGACATAACATAGAATAAAATTAATACATAAGAGAAAATAAAGAGAAGGCAATCATTTCCTTTGCCAAAATGGCTCCCAGAAGGAATCTCAAATCACTGCAATCTGTGTGATAGTCAACAATTTTTTTTATCTTGAAATGTACTTCTTACATTTGTGCCAGTCCTAAAGATTATCAGAAGTTTCTTTCCATTATAAGAATTATCACATGGTATAGTACAGCCTGTCCATAATTGTATAATATATTCATTCAAAAAATATTTACTATGTATCTACTAAGAGCCTGGCTCTGAGATAGAGATACTACTGAAGGCAAAACAGACTACTGTATCTAGAGGTGCAGTTTTACATTAATTTCATAAGTATATCATTACAATTGTACTTAAGGGCCAAGAGGCAAAAGTCCAGGGTGTTGTGAAAATGGGTACCCAGTGGGACATGATAATGAAGTGAGAGGGTAAACAAGAGCTGTTTGTCTGTTTCCAGGGAAATAATACTGAGGAATGCAAATAAAGTCCTAGTGGTTATTTTATTTTATTTGTTTCTTAATGGTCTGATAGCCTGCTAGATTAGATTTGCTTAATTTCATATTATCTTATACTGCCCACCCTGGGAAAAGAAAAATATTTTAAAAATCTTGGTGATCTCTTGACCTCTATGTGAAGTTAAATCTTTAAGTAAAGCACCATGATATAGATCTCTTCCTTGAGACTCTTCTCCTATATCAAATTTATATATTGCTAAATGCTCACCACATTATAGAACAAGGTTAAAAAGAATAAGGAAAGTAGATGTAAAATCACCCCTTGTTTTATATAAGGAACTGTTATGATAGGGGCGCCTGGGTGGCTCAGCAGTTAAGTGGCCAATTCTTGATTTAGGCTTAGCTCATGATCTCATGGGTCATGAGATAGAGATCTATGTCCAGCTCCACACTCAGTGGGGAGAATCTGCTTGAGATTCCTGCGTTTGGCCCCTCCCTCACTCATGCATGCATGCACAATCTCTTTCTCTCTTTCCCTGAAATAAATAAATCAATCCTTAAAAAATAATAATATCAGGGTTCCTGGGTGGCTCAGCTGGTTAAGCATCTGACTTCGGTTAGGATCATGATCCCAGGATTCTGGGATCAAGTCCCACATTAGGATCCCAGCTCAGTGGGGAGTCTGCTTCTCCCTCTAGCTCTGACTCTTCCTCCTGCTTGTACTCTCTTTCTCTCTCAAATGAATTTTTTTAATTAATTTAAATAATAATATCAATGAATGAAGTCAGATAAGTAAATAAAAATATATTACATATTCATGGGTATGAAGACAATGTTATCAGGATGTCAGTTCTTCCTAATTTGGTCTATATTATCAAAGCATTCCCATTCAAAATCCCAGCAATTTATGTTCTGGATGTTGACAAACAGATTCTAAAGTTTATTTGGAGAGACAAAAGACACAATATAACCAACACAATATTGAAGAACAAAGCTGAAAGACGGATGCAGCCTGACTTTATGACTTAACATAAAGCTACAATAATCAAGGTGGGGTGGTATTGATGAACGACTTAACAAATAGAGCAATAGAACACAGCAGAGAGCCAAGACATAGACCCCCATAAAGAGAGTCCACTGATCTTTGATAAAGCAGCAAAGGCAATACAATGGGGCAGAGATAATCTCTTCAACAGATGGTTTTGGAGCAACTGGACATCTATGCAAAAAATTAATCTACACATGGACTTTACACCCTTCACAAAAATAACTCAAATGGATCATAGACCTAAGTGTACAATGAAAAACTATAAAATTCTTAGACGACAACATGGGAGAAAACCTAGATGACCTTGGGTATGGTGATACCATTTCATATATAACACAAAAGACATGATCCATGAAAGAAATAATTGATAAACTGGACTTCATTAGAATTAAAAACTTCTGCTCTGCAAAAGATTCTGTCAAGAGCATAAAAAGACAAACCACAGAATGGAAGAAAATATTTGTAAAAGACAGATCTGAGGAGCACCTGGGTGGCTCAGTCAGTTAAGTCTGCTTTCGGCTCAGGTCAGGATCCCAGGATCCTGGGTTCAAGACCCACATCAGGCTCCCTGCTCAGTGGGGAGTCTGCTTGTCCCTCTCTCTACTCCCTGTTCATTATCTCTCTCTCAAATAAATAAAATCTTTTTTAAAAAGGCACATCTGACAGGAGATTTTTATCCAAAATATAGAAGATTAAAAAAACACTTAATACTCAACTATAAGAAAATAAACAACCTGATTGAAAAATGGACAAAAGACCTTAACAGACACCTCATTAAAGGAGATATACTGATGGCAAATAAACATAAAAAGATGCTCTACATTATCTGTTTTCAGACAGCTGCAAATTTAAACAATAAGATACCATTACTCACCTATTAGACTAGCCAAAATCTGTGACATTGTCTGCACCAAGTGCTGGAGAGAATGTGGAGCAACATTCATCCATTGCTGTTGATAATATACAGCAACTTTGGAAAAGTGATACAGCCCTTTGGAAGACAGTTTGGTGATTTTTTATAGAAATAAATATACCCTAAGCATATAATCTAACATCTAATTATGCTATATATGCTATAATCTAGCATCTAATTATGCTCTTTGGAATTTACCCAAAGGAGTAAAAACTAATGTCCACACAAAAACCTGCCCAAGTGTGCTTATAGCAGCTTTATTCATAATTTTTAAAACTTGGAAGCAACCAAAACATGTCCTTTAGTTGATGAATGAATAAATAAACTGTTATATTCAAACAATGGACTATTACTCCATGCTAAAACGAAATGAGCTATCAAGCTATGAAAAAGAGGAAATGTAAATGCACCTTACTAAGTAAAAGGCTACATGCCATATGATTCCAACTGTATGATATTCTGGAAAAGGCAAAGGTACAAAGACAACAAACAGCACAGTGATGGCCAATAGTGGGGAGATGGAGATGATGCAAAGTTGAATAGGCAGTACACGGATACTTTTTAGGACAGTGAAACTACTCTGTATGATATAATAATGATGTGTATATGTTGTTATACATTTGTCTAAACTCATAGAGTATACAACACCATGAGTGAGCCCTAAAGTCAACTATGGATTTTGGGTGACAACAGTGTGTCAATGTAGTTTCGTCTTTGGTAGAAAATGCATGGTTCTGGTAAGTGTTGATGATCATGGGGAAGGGGGAGTGAGGTATTGAAATGGATGCCTGGGGGCAGAGGAGTATATGAAAAATCTCTGTACCTCCTTTCCAACTTTGTTGTAAATTTAACATTGCTTTTTTAAAAAGTCTCTTAAAAACAGTGATATCCCTAAACAAAGACAGAAAGGGAATCCCCAAGTGATCAAACCCTATAAAAGAATTCAAAGCCAAGATGCAAAGCATGAGCTGATAATGTTCCTGGGCTGGGGGAATCAAAAGGAAATGGGTCATGATTTTCCTTCTTGATGTTTATCTAAATGTCACCTGTTTCTATACTAATCAATATTTCCTATTCTTATCACAAATAAAAAATTTTGTTTTATGTACCCAAATAATTTTTTAAAATATGTTTATACTTTGCATGAGAAATATATTAATTTTGCTCTTAATATTTTATAAAAGTTAATCAGAAGAAACATGCTCTCAACAGAGTGAAAGATCTTGTATATTTTCTTTAATAACTAATGTGATTAACTGGTATAACACATTTTTAATAATCATTACAGCTATACAAATATAAGTTAAGGGCCACCTCAGTGGCTCAGTTGGTTAAGCATCTACCTTCTGCTCAGATTATGATCCCAGGGTCCTGGAATCAAACCCCCTGTGGCGGCAGACTCCCTGCTCAACAACGAGTCTGTTTCTCCCTCTCCCTCTCCTACTGCCCCTGCTTGTGCTCGCTTGCTCTTTTTCTCTCTCATAGAAATAAATTCTTAAAAAAAAAATTAACTAAAATCCACAGGTTCCAATTTTCACTGACTTGACTATAACCCTGGGAAATTCATTTTATATTTGTCTGTCTCAATTTACCCATTTGTAAAAACCTATTTAATAATATTCTTAATTTACTTCTAATGGCAGTAAGAGACTTAATTAATGTTGGTAAACTAATTTTCTTTAGTTAAGCTGGCTAGATAATTACTCATTACTTTAGTGTTCTTAATTTTGAAATTGTTTTAAGATGTTTAAAATATTAAATCTGTGAAATTTTAATGACCTTTATTTTAATTCAAATAATCACAACATATTTTAATTTTTTTGTCCTCTTTTTTTCCTCCCTTTGTAATTAAACTATAATTGACATACAATATTATATTAGTTTCAGGTGTATAACATGGTGATTTAATGTTTTTATACATTACAAAATGATCTCCTCAATAGATCTAGTTACTCTATGCCTCTCTACAAAGTTGTTACAATATTACTGACTACATTCCCTATGCTGTATGTTATATCCCTATGACTTATTTATTTTATAACTGGAAGTTCATTTATTTTAATTTTTAAGGCATATATGTGGCTTTTCAGAGTGATAACTTTTTTTCTGTTTAATTAAATACAAACTACACCAAAATACCCTCTCCTAAAGGTAAAACTCTTGACACCTCATTTCCTACATGTATCTCTTGGTAAAATTCATTTCCTACATGTAAGCCAACATGATTAAACTAAGAGAATTCACTGTAAAATAAAAATATATATCAATATATTATACACCTGAAACTAATATAACACTGTGTGTTAACTATACTGAAATTAAAATAAACTTAATAAAATTTCAAAAACAAAATATAAAATCATTAATTAAAAAATATATATCAATGGATTTTAAATGAACTTTAAATATTGACTTCCCTCATCTTATTTCTTCAAATATATTGTAAATGTGTGTGTGTGTGTGTGAGAGAGAGAGAGAGAGAGAGAGAGATTGGGTGGAGGGATAGAGTATGATCTCAACATAAGTTTGTTAGAAGTAAATTTATTACAAATTTGAAGCTGTTGTAAATAGGTAAAGCAAAATAGGCTTGGATATTTAAGAACAAGAATATATACTGTCTTACCATATCTCTTCTTCCAATAAGTTAAAAAAAAATTTAAGGAAAGTAATTTTTGTCTCTCATTTATCACCATGTCACTTTTTTCCTAATATCCTAGCCTTAGTTTTGCCTAATGCATTTTCCTCACTTCCTTTTATGCCCCCACATAATCAGACCTTCTTCTGAGACAAAGTAATGTGGAGAAAACTGCCTTAAAATTAGCTTTTTACAAAAGATGACATAAAATATCAGTGCAAAGAAAGAGATAATAGATCTAGGGAAAGCATGTCAGGTTAGGTATTCTGGAGCATTTCCCTGTCTTTCGGGGGAAAAGGCAGAAATTTTCAGTTCACTAATAATAATTTATATCAGATTTCAGTGTTCCAGGAACAGTGCTGAGGGACATTTGCAAAGCCTGCCTCACTAACTGAAGAGTTGCTTTTTCCAAGGGCTTTACCCATTCCATGGGTGAAGCGAGCCTGTGTATCCAGCTTGTTCTGTTTAAGAGCATCTGTGCTCATTATTGGCCCATTTTCTGTGTTCGTTTCCTTAGCCATTAACCTAGCTACATGTCTTTTCTCATTAAATCTCTCATCAAAACATTTGTTGGTACTTCAAGACAATACAAAATTTGGTCAGGTCTCAGTTATCCACATGGAGACTCTGTGTTGTACGTTGCCTTTTTATTCCTCCTCCACTAAATCAAAGGATGAATAAGTAAGAGTTGTATGCTATAATGCTGGAAAGATGTACTAATGTCAAGTTATGAAAAGTCCCAAAGGTTGTAGCAAGGAATTTTGTACTTTATGAAGGATGGCAATGGAAATATTTGGAGGGTGTGTGAGAATGAAGTGTAATATTTTACTTGTAACCAGAAGAAATATTTAAAAGATTATAATAATTTATTCTATTACAATAGATTAAAAGGATAGAGGTTGAAGCAGAGAGAATAATTAGGAGATTATTTTAATCAGTGAAGCAGTGATGAGGTTCTGAACTAAAATGATGTTATTGGAGATGGAGAGAAAAGGACAGTTGAGAGATTTCAGAAGTTGAGGTTCGGAAGAGTAGAGATGACCCAAGGCTTTGACAAGAGTGACGAAGAAGACTGCGAGACAGAAGGAGAAGGATAATCTTGGGCATGCTGAAGCTCTATGAGCCAGTGCATCTATCAGGTGAGACTAGAAAGGTAAGGAATGAAGGCTGGAGTGACAGAATCCACAGACAGCATCCCTGAGGTGGAGAGGGGTGAAAGAGTCACAGGGAGATCACAGAGCACAGAGGAAGGTGGAAGGAACAGAAAACTCACCATGAGAGGAAATAAGGTGAATATGTGGAGAAGGCAAAGTCAAAGAAAGAAAGTTGTTCAAGAAGAAGAGTTCCTCAGTCTCAAAGGTGGCTGGGAAATCAAAAAGGATGAGGGTGAAAGGGAGGCATGGAATTTGTCCCAGAGAGTGAGTGAGCCCATGGCCCTAACCAGCTGATCAAGTCACCCAGTGTTCAACTGTCCATGTCACTGGTCCTCTCTCTGGCAGAAAGAATTGAAAGTTGACTCTAACGACACTTTCAATGTGGTGGCCTATCATTATAGTCTCTTTTCTCTGTTTTTAACCTATTGCCTTTGTTTGTCTCTTGAACCTGGATCGTAAAACCAATGTTTGAGAAGCATACCTACTAGTAAGCTCTGAGAAATCCTGGGTACCTGTGGTATGTGTTATGTCTAAATGACATGAAGGGGCATTGCCAAATTGAGTCTCTTTCCAATGCGCAATCGTTGGTTATTATAATTCTAGTCCTTTAGAGAATGAGTAAAATACTTCTTTTCAGAATAAAACTTTAATTTTCTGGGAAACACTTTTTGTAATAAATCTGCAAGCACTTTTCAAGGAGTATATGCCAAATGATCTGTTCAAAAGTGGTCACTTACTTCATATAAGTGAATAAGCTCTTTTCATCCATCTTACTCTATAGTATCATTGCCCATTAGGCCATTGCTGTCTGCTTTAATACCTAAGTGCTAACATGCTCCTAAAAAAAACATGGAAGGTCAGCCAGCAGCCCTTGCCATATGGAATGTAAAAGCCACCTGTCCTCTAACAAAGATAATGACCACCATTTGCCTAATTTGTATGACAGCCAGTTCCATAGCTCTGCTTTGTGGCCAGCATAATATTTTATCCTAACTGGGTAGATCGCCAATGCCGTTGTGGTATGTTTTACTATCAGAAGTAGATTTACAAAGAGACTAATGTGGTTCACGCTTGCATGGGCCCTTTCCATTGTCATATATTATTATAAAATCTGCAAAAGTGATATATTTTAATAATCACTATCTCTTTCCACCTTGACTACCACTCTCCCACAAACTCAGTCACATTTTCCTTCCTATCTGCTAGTGTTGGGGCCATGTGTGTCTTTAGAGTCGACCAACAGGAACTTAAATTTGGGAATCAATTAGTCTGAGATAGCAGTTCCATGTTATTGCTAGCAGTTCTAATGAAGGAATGGTTTCAAGAAGTACTTCCACCACCCACTCTTATGCCAGCTTCCCCAGGGGTCATACTGTAAGGTGAACATGTCCTAGGGGGCCTGGTATCAGAAGCATGCAGGTGGCACACAGTCTAGCTGTGGAAAACAAATCTCACAGCTCTTATGAAAAAGAAACTTAGCAATAGTGTCCCCCAAATTGATAACAACCCTAAAAACATGAAAAATAATGAGTTGTGATGCTAGGAGAGGCTTTTCTAAGCTGCCAAGAAAAAAAAGACAAATTCCAATCAAACATGCTAAAGGAAAAATAGAATTATCTTTCAAGTCTCTGTAATTGAAAAATATTACAGAACAGTCAACATATGAGGTGTCAATCAAGCATACGTAGCCAAAGGAAAAAAAAAATAGGAGAAAACTATCATAGAGGTGAGTCCATAATTAATAAAAATACTGCATTATTTGTATTATTTTTCTGTATTTTGCAATGCTGATAGGGTCTCCTTCATGGACATACAATCATGCAGTCACACAGGACCTCACACTCAATTGGGCCCAGTGCTTGGTTTAATGCTCTGCTGTCGGGACCCCTCAGTGGTTCAGTCAGTTAAGTGTCTCCCTTAAGAGGCTCCTGGGATTGAGCCCTGAGTCAGGCTCCCTGCTTGGGGGTGGGGAGGGGTGTCTTCTCCCTCTCCCTCTGTCCCTCTACCTCCCACTCCTTATGCTCTCTCTCTTTCTCAAATAAATAAATAAATAAAATCTTTTTTTTTAAATGCTCTGTTGTCTCCATCTTGAAATTCTTAATATTTGACCAAGCACCCACAAAGTTTCATTTTGCATTGTACCCTACAAATTATGTACTGGGTCCTAATACCAGCCTGCCCAGTGGTGGTAAGGACAGAAAAGAATTTTTGCAGTAATTGAAATAAGAAATAACACATCCTAGATGTGGAAGGATTTCTCAGCCTTTAAAAAAGTTGTCATGCCTTGTGATTTCTCATTCTGAATAACTACACTTTTGTACCTATTATTGATTTCATAAATGGGTCTTCTTTTTCTTAAAAAAAAAAAAAAGCTCTCCCCACCCTCTAACCCCCCTGCCCACAATTATATAAGCCTCAGGCCCCACAAGATCTCTAGCATGTATGTGTCCTTCAGGCTCTACTTATCCTGAACTGAATAACAGCTGGTAAATTATTCAGACTCAATTCCTTGCCTTCTGTCCAACTTGTGATCATTTCTCAGCTTTTTAGCTTTTGCATTTGGCAGAGACTGGGATGAAGTAAAGGGAGGAAAAACACAACTTGGCCAATTCTCGTGATTTGTTAAGAGCTCCAGAAATCAAAGAAGAAGTGTGGAAATTGAAAAGAAGGGGTTTTGGTATTGTTTGACACTTTCTTTTTGAGCCTAGCCTTATACCTTCATTTCTAAGCTCCACCACTGAAAGGAGATGTATCTAATAATATCCTTATTTTGTCTTGCCTATAGAGCACCTTTCAAGTTATGAGAGGACATTTCTCAGTTGTGAATTTCCCTTGCTCTTTTCCTTCACTCCACTGTGAACTTGTTATGGTTGGGAAGCTGGAGACAGTAGCCAGCTCATTAATTCAGTTTTAGAAAGGGGTTGGTGTGGGTGAGCAGAGCCAAAGCTTAGATCTGTGTGACCTTTCTCATGAACATGGTTCTCCACATCTATGGGAGTGATAGCCCCTATATTCAATCTCACTTTGGTATAACGCTCTAAGTCTATTTTAAGGCTGAATTCACATAAATGTTTCACTTTTATTAATAGGCAAAATTGTTTTCCTAAGCTGGTAAAATCTGAAAGGTACTCATTTCTTTGGGCAATGTGATGAATTGTTTCTTAATATGCACAATGAACCTTCACCCATGTTTACCATAGTTAGTCTACTCAAAAGAATCTGGAAACAGTGATTAAACGCCAACTAATTTTCTTCAAAAAATTGATTATCCATAAATTCTAAGGAATTTGGGGGGAAACTGGTGAGTAATACAGGGAGTTTCTTCAATATATTAATTTTCATTCTTTTAGATGAGGTTTGAAATTAGATTCAGATTGCAAATTACAGCTTTGTATGGGCTCCCCACTGCTAGCTAGTGAAATCCTCTGGCTTCTGGGGATGAAGCAATTTGGCTCCCTGTAATAGGACTGTGAGAATCTTATTTCCCACTGGTAGAATAATAGGTCTGCAGCCTGAAATGTAGGAATCCAACATTTGCTCTTTGACTGGGTCACCAGTAGGGATACATAAATGCAAAGTAAACAAGCATGGTAAAACAGAAATCTGCCTGTGCATTTCAAATTTATTCTAAAGCCCACCCTCCAACTCATTTTACTCAGTTCCTCAGATGTGGCCCACAAAATTGTACTTTCCTCTCTGTGAAAGGAATTAACCTTCTGGTGGTTTCTGGGCATGTGGCACATCTACAATTGGCACTTCTCACACCCCAGCCACACAGTGGTAGGTACCCCAATGGGTTCTTTTTCCAGGCATAAAAAGAAGGTTCTTTCCGTTGAGGGGTCTGAAATCTATTGCAGACAGATTGATAAAACATGTGGTGATTAACTGCTGTGCATGCACCTTATTGGGCCTTTAGGAAGAGCTTAGGAGCTGGTTAACAGGACACAGCTTCCATCTTTACCGTTAAATATGTACCAACTGACTGCCTGACTTCATACTCAATCACGAATTTTTCTCTCTCTAGGGCATATTTCCCCAACAGATACTGTTGATTCAGTCATAGCATCTAGTTTTCAAATATACCTGCTTCCTCAAAGTTTCTTGGAACTTCCTGCACAGTTTCAATTAATTTCACTGCTTCTTTTGGTTACTTGGGGCGGGGAAGAGGGCGGGGCACTGGGGAATGCAAAGGAAGAGAACAGATTCCAAAACAGTTTATCAAAATTGTTTTGCCTCATGTGATTTTCTGTTGCCCTTTCTGCTGTGTCTTTGAGTGTTTGGAAGCAATTTATGTTGCACTAAGACTGTTTTTCTTTCAGAAGTTCCCGCATTTGAAATTCAAATCTCAACTGTCAGCAGGCTGTTTGCTCCAACTGTGCCTTTTCATAAGGCCCTTAGCAGGCTCCCTTATGGCATATTCCTCAAACCAGAAGCTTTCTTACACCAAAGGCCCAGAAGGCTTCTATTCTAGCTGGCAGGAAGAGAGTTTGAAAGAGTGGGTTCATCCTTCTTGCTTTTGTTTGGCAGCTACTACCGAGAGTTCTTTGCCTCAAATTCAGGTCATATCCTCTTTAGCTGTATACACTAATATGGCTTTGTACCCTGGTTTTGTTGTGTTCATTCCTATGCCTGTGTTGGCAGTGTTGAGCTAGAATGAGGACTCAGGCCTGGTAACCACCCAGGAAACAAGTTCTCAGTCTCCTTCTCTCTCTCTCTCTCTCTCCCTCCCTCTCGGCATCATTCTCCCATTGACAGAAGGCTTGCAGTGTTCTCTAACAATAAAAAAATAAGATTTTTCTAAATTTTAAGTAATCACAACTTTAATTAAACTTACCAGCCTGTGTTATTATATTTGTAGTAGTCTCTTGAACTCTTCAACTTTGTGTAAAACTAGAATTTCCTTTGTTACATTTGTTCATTCACAAGAACCATATTTAATACATTCCTCAGGCAAGGAAGCCTGGGGAAGAGGCATGGGGATTACCATATGGCAATGGACACAAAGTATGGAGATTTTAGTGTCATATGTTAACACTACCAGAGAGCATCCACCACAGAAGAGGCAGTAAATAACTAAGAGGACAAAGTGCCCCAGCCAGTTAACATTGGCCAATCATCAGTCACCCTAGACCTGGCTATGGTGGCTACAGAAATGTAGTACAAGATACACATGGCCCCAGCAGTGCAAATTTCTGCTTACCAGAGCCAAACTGGTTATTGCTGCCTCTGAATGCCCACCAGCTAGCAACAGAAACCAATTTGAATCCCCAGTATATTTTATCTCTCAAAGAGACCAATAGGATACTTGTTACAAGTTGATTACTTTGGACCCCTTCCATCCTGGAAAAGTTAGTGGTTTACCTTCACAGTGTTAGATACCTATTCCATCTATGGTTTTGTCTTCTCTGTCCTCAAAACCACAGCCAGCACCACTATCTGGAGGCTCCCAGGATGCCTGATCATAGGCTTGAAACCTATGCAACATAGTATCCAACTTGAGGCTAGGTTAAGGAAGATACTAATTACTATAAAAGTTACAATGAGGGTGCTGCAATTAAGAGAGGTACAGGGAGACTGGCAGAGTTCTGTTTCTTTAACAAACATTGGCCTTAGCCTGGTGGTAGGTATTAAGGAGGGCATGTATTGCATGGGGCACTGGGTGTGGTGCATAAACAATGAATCCTGGAACACAGAAAAAATAAAATAAAAAATTTAAAAAATGAACATTAGCAAAATTTAATGAAATCTTTGGTTAAACCAAAAATTTAGCCTGCATATGGCCAAAAAACTTGATGAAAATAGTTCAACTTCAGTGGTAAACAAAGAAATCCAAATTAAACCAAGAAGTATCATTTTTCACTTACCAATTTGAAAAAGCTGCAAAAGCGTGATTATGGTCAACTAAGGATAATGATGCAAATAAATGAATAAGTTTATACTTTCCATTTGGGAGGTGAGTATACACTGGTACAGGTTTTTTTGGACGAACTTTTGGTACTACATGTCAAAATGTAGATCATGTATTTTTATGACCAAAAGAGCACAACTATAAATAAAAAACTATTTCAAAATAATAATTTTCTTATTTTGATCTTTATATTATTTTAATTATTTATATATTCTTTATAGTTATTTTAAGATAATTAGACAAATATGCAAAGATATATATGTGTCAATTCATAAATACATTTACAATAATAAATATACATAAATCTACTTAAAAAATAAATCTACATAATGGAATACTATTTATTATTAGTTATTATGTTCAAATAAACTTATTTATTCACGTGGAAAGATGACCACAGTCAGTTAAGAACAGAAACTGGGTCTGAAAGCAAAATATGAAGTAAGACGGTATTTTTATAAAAATACGTGTGTGTATACACACATATGCTCACACATAACACTGAAAAAGCCTACAAGAACAGAAAATAGGCATAGTTGTCTCTTGGTGAGATTATGGTAATTTTTAATACTTACCCATGTATTATAACTTTCTTAAGATTAACAAATGTTATTATTTATAATCATGAAAAAAATAAGTAAAATTTTGGGAATAGTCTAATAAGTTCAGACCTGGCTACACATGAGCCAAAATAAGTTCTCAACTGAGTTTTAGGATTTCATTTATCATAGGAACACCAGCAGTAGTACTGTGTGAATGTTTTTAGATAAATATTATTTCTCTTTTCTTGGAAGTTCTCAACATATTTACCTACCACTTAGGTATATTGAAGAGCTTATACAATTTTCCTTTTTATATGTTGCCATAACAAAGTTAATTAAAAAGTTCTAAAAACTAAAAAGTCTTGAAGGAAGAGTCCTATTAATATCCATTCATTTATTCAACAATTAAATAGGCATATAGTCTAGTGGGGGAGATAGATAGATAAATATGACATGATAATAATGATGTTGTAATGGCATACACGATATGGCTTTTCAGGAGGTGACTGGCCTAGGCTTGTGGCTTGCCCTTTAGCTCCCTCCTTAGAGAATCCCAGCAGAAACTCAAGTCACTTAGGCTTCCTCAGAATGAAGGGAGAGAATGTCTTTAAGCAACTTCTGTGGTAGAACTGCAAACAGCCCTGATGTATAAGAGAGGGAGTAAGAGAGAAATGAAGAGACCATCAAACCCAAGTAAACTTCATTCTTTCTGATTCTTCATCAGCAGTGAATACACATTATAATATGAGTAACATCCTGTGTCATAGTTTAGAGGGACATCCATGGACATAATGTAGAGAGTGTAGAATTTCGGTACATCTGGGCAGTTGATAAGCAGAAGTTATTGGATGCCTTTACAGTATAGATAAATATGTTTACTTTTTTTTTTAATTTAAAGATTTTATGTATTTATTTGACAGAGAAAGACACAGCAAGAGAGGGAATATAAGCAAGGGGTGTGGGAGAGGGAGAAGCAGGCTTCCTGGTGAGCAGGGAGTCCAAGGTGGAGCTTGATCCCAGGACCCTGGGATTATGACCTAAGCTAAAGGCAGATGCTTAACGACTAAGCCACGCAGGCACCCCAATAAGTATGTTTTCAATCTATTGACCAAGAAGCAAGTTCAGGGAAAGTAACAGTTCTTGATTTGTAATAGTCACCTATCTTTCTTCTTGTAGCAAACATATGACACTATATTCTGTAAAATGGATGTATTTTAGCATATGCTTATTCATGAGTATTTCTCTAATTACTGCAAAATCCCAAATGTAAATCTTACTGCTGCCTGCATGGGTGATTATATTAAAAAGCTTCCATGCTCTTTGCTCACTTTCTCACATTGACATTAGTGGTTCATTAATATTAAAAAGACCTGCAGTACCATGAGTATTAGCTAATCATAGTGAAGACTATCTTTGGAATCTGTCAAGCATAGACCTGGCTTCTATTTTTATAGCTTGACATGCACAATAGGCTGATCTATTTTTAAAACTATCAATACAACTTCGACTAAAAGAAAATTGCCTGCTTTAAGATGCATGCTTTAACCAATGTAAATATCACCTAAGAATAATACAATTTAAATTGTAACTTTTTAGAAATAAAAATGGCAAACACATATCCTATTCAGTGCAGACTATTGCGCCAACTTTTGTAAAGCTAAAAGAATAAGCCTTCTAGAAGTGTTTGTGTAACATAGGACAAAGAACATCTACCACCCATCATGCAACCCATATAGCTCTTCGGCTTTCACTTGGCATTGGGTACAGGTACATTTGAACATGCACCTGAATAGTCTTCTGGACATGGAGTTAAATCTTATGTTCCATCATTTGGTCATGTCCAGAGGACCTTTGGAACTGAATAGAAAATTGTTGAAGTCAGGATACAAACAATATCACTGTATTCTTGATTTCACTCTCCAGTCAACGTATAGACATAGAAAGGCTAATTAAAATATCTTAGTTAACATTCAGTATTTACTATGTTAGTGATCATTGCCAGTCATCTCCAATAATGAGTCAACCATTATCAAGTGCCTACTTTATAAAAGACACTCTGCTGGACCATGTGGGAAATTTGAGAGAGAGAGAGAGAGGGAGAGAGAGAACCTGCCCACAGGCCCCTACGACCTGGTTAGGAAGACAAGAGAGATGCTTGGTATGAGCTGATAACCAATCAGTAAAGCATGCATATGTGGACGAAATTTATAGACACCGGGGCAGGCTTTATAAGAAAAATAAAAATAAAAAAATAAAAGCTGTTTATTTGATAATAGGCAAAAAGTCCAAATTTTGTTATTACCTTACACTGGTTAATTCTCCTTGAGTCTCAGTTTCCTCACCTTGCAGAAGGCAATTCCTCCATTTTATATCAATGGAAAGTCAAAAAGCCAGACTCAAATCCTCACTCTAAATTCAGGATTCTTTCGTTGTTTAGAGAAACAAGGATTTCAAAAGAAGCATGCTGCCTGCTGCAGTAAGTGCATTTTTTATCCTTTCTTTTAATAGCAGGAAGGATTATAAAGAATCTCATCCTTCGCAAAAAGTCAAGATTAAGTAGTGATTGATAACTACTGAAGTTCAGCCCAAGAGCAAACCCTGTGAAAAAGAAGGCAGTTTTATGGTGTTTCTTTTAAAACTTTCCCTCAATGTGTTTTTCTGTTTATCAATAGTTTATGTCTATAGTTTATGTTTAAGGCTATAGTTTATGTTTCAGACTAACTCTTCATATTATTTTAAGGCTTTTATTTAATAGAAAAAGCATTCATGAGTTTGGAAACATTTGTCTCTCTCATTTCCTGGTATTTGGATAAAGCCCAATTAGATGGTGTCTTAGCGCTACGCTTTTAGAAAACAGCCTAGGGTGAGGATTAAGCTTCTAATGGTTTAGGAAATGCAAGACCTAGGTCGTGAGTGCAAAATGTGAAGGATAAAGGGAGAGAGAAGAAAGGAAAGGATAGTGTGATTCTGAGTTCTACTGTCCTGGCTGTTGCTTTCTCCACAACTAGTTATGGAGAAATACAGAAGTTGCTCAACAGGTGCCTATTCTCTCAGCATTTAGAACTTCTCCTGTTAGTTGTAAGGAGGAGCTGCCCCTAAGAGTAGTAAATGCCAGACAAAGGAGGGGGGATTATTAGCCAACCCATTCCAACCCCCTTTTTTCCTTTGAGCAAGGTTTACCCCACTGGAGGCTTACTCCCCTGAACTTTGGAGTTGGATTAATCAACTCCTCAGTGATAACTCAGATCTAATGCAGCCCCTTTAGTGACTTCCAGGGCCACTGCCTGCAATGTGATGTTTCATCTAAGTCCAAAAGTGTATAGCCAACCAGTGCAGGAAAGAAGGAAAAGACATTATTAAGAAAGCTGAAGAAGGTGTGCAAGATTTCTGTCTAGTAGAGATGATTTATATAACATAATTTTCATTTCTTTTAGCACCTGTCATAATATGTAACAATACCTTTTGTGTTCTTTTATTATGTTCAGTTAGCCAGCATATAGTACATCATTAGTTTTTGATGTAGTATAATATGCAGTGCACATCCCTACACGTGCCCTCCTTAATAGCTATCACTTGGTTACTTCATCTTCTCCCTTCTGTAACCTTGTTTCCCAGAGTCCAGAGTCTCGTGATTTGTCTTCCTGTCTGCATTCTTCCCCTTCAGTTTTCCCTCCCTTCCCCTATGGTCCTCCATGCTATTCCTTATGTCCCACATATGAGTGAAACCATATGATAATTGACTCTTTCCCCTTGACTTATTTCACTCAGCATAATCTCCTTCAGTTCCATCCATGCCAATGCAAATGGCAGCTATTCATCCTTTCTGATGGCTGAGTAATATTCCATTGTATATATGGACCACATCTTCTTTATTCATTAATCTGTTGAAGAACATCTCAGCTCCTTCCAGAAACTTCTCCAAAGATGACATACAAACGGCTAACAGACACATGAAAAAGTCCTCAACATCACTAGACATCAGGGAAATACAAATCAAAACCACAATGCGATACCACCTTACACCAGTTAAAATGGCAAAAATCAACAAGATAGGAAACAACAAATATTGGCAGGGATGTGGAAAAAGGGGAACCCTCCTTTACTGTTGGTAGGAATGCAAGCTGGTACAGCCACTCTGGAAAACATAATACCTTTTAAACAGTAAGTACTCAGTAGCTATTGGTTCAGAGACCTAAAAAGAGGCATATCTGCAAAATGGTAGCATAAGAAGATCCAAACTCACCTCCTCCCATGGACACACCAAATCTATATTCTATGTATTTATGATTAATTTCCCTCTGAAAAAGATCTGAAATCTAGATGAACTGCATTCCACAACAAACAATAAAAGACCATATCACATTTTTAGTTTCACCAAAAACCCCATCCACAACACTCAGTAGGGTGGAATCTCACCAGTACAGTGCTTCTATCAGAGGAGCAAGGGGTTGGTGCCCCACTCAGGAACCCTGACCCCTGTGTCTTCCCCAGAGAGATGAACCCCAAAAATGACTGGCTTAGAAAACCAACAGTACTGACATCCAAAGTACTCAAAGTGCTGTAGGAAACTGAGATTCCCCTTTTAAAGGGCTCATATACAATCTCACTCACTTGAAACCCAGGGGAAAAAAAAAAGACAAAATCCCCCCAGCAGTTTGAAGAGCATCTAAATTATACATGAAAGAGATCAATTTGCTAATCTAAAACATCTGCTGGGGGTGCCTGGGTGGCTCAGTTTGTTAAGTAACCTAGTTTTGATCTCTGCTCAGGTCATGATCTCAGAGTCATGGGATCCGACCCCACTTTGGGCTCCATGCTCAGTACAGAGTCTGCTTGTCCCTCTCCTTCTGCTCTTCCCCCACTCTCACTCCCTCTCTCTTAAATGATTTTTTTTAATTTAAAAAATAAAAATAAAAAGCATCTGCTGGAAGAGGAAGGGACAACTTAAACTCTCCCCAGAGAAAGCGGCACTGGTGGATGCCATTTTTGTACTCTGCACCTACTCTGCTATATGAATAAACTTGGTGGCAACACCCTTTTGCCACCTTGCTGAGACAGGTCAGGGCCAGTAGTGGTGGCACTATACTACTGCCTTGTTGAAGCAGGAAAGCACAGGTATTTGCAGCACTCCCCTGCTCCATAGCTGGGGCACCGGTGAGCACAGATGGTTGCAGCATTCTCCCACTACCCTATAAAGTCAGTTCAGGCAGTTGATGAGCACCAGTGCATTCTTCTCTTTCCAGCCTAAAGCTGGCATGTGCACACAGACAAGGCACTCCCACTGCATTCCTCCTGCAGCTGCAGACTGTACACAGTCAAAAACATTTTCCCTTTGCTTTTCTGAAGCTGTGAGCATACCCTACCCCCTACATTATCCAGCTGTGTCGCTAAAGCCAGCAGGTGGGGGTAATCTACACAGGGGATGCCCCTCAATTGCATGGCCCTTGTGGCCAAAGAGACTGGCATTCCTGAGCTCCCTGGGAATGTAACAATCAAAACAACTGTTCTTGGCAGGCCACCACCCTCCAGAACACTGCACAAAGAGCACAGTGAAACACAATAAAGTCATCTTGTGAAAAAGGCCTATTAACTTAGCCTGGAACTTCAGCCTGAGGGATAGGCCAGGTTTCCCACACATCTAGAGGTTAAGGAGATGCTCCCAGGAAACACAAACTGGGAGACACCATCCTACGGACCACCACTCCCATCTTGGCCTGTGTCTTGATGAGACTTCCCAGAAAGGATCTTATAAACTCATCTGAAGCCCCAATTTTTGTAACTGTCACCCATTGGCACCTCCAGATCTGGTCTGGAAGCCAGCAGAGATTACCGTTGCGGGCCCACAGGACTTTTGCATATTTTAAAATTTGCATATTTTAAAAGCTGCTGCCTGAGGGTCTGGCTTCCAATCAGCCTGAAACTAGATGCTAAATGAGATTCCACCCCTTGGATCACTGACAGGTCTTGGCACTCCCTCAACAACGGTATATCAAGAATAAATCAGGAGGTTTAGACAATCACAAAGGTTCCAAAACAACCAAGAGCTAGGACAAGTTTTGAACAAAAGGTTCATTACCTACACAAGGCCATTCCTTCAAGACCAAAAAGTACCTATTTCACCTGATAGGTAGAAGAAAACACAGAGAGTCAAGCAAAATGAGGAAACAGAGAAATATGTTCTAAACAAAAGACCAAGACAAAACCCCAGAAAAAGACCTTAATGATAACAAAGAAAAGTAATCTACCTGATAAAGAATTCAGAATAACCATCACAAAAATGCTCACTGCCCTTGCAAAAGAATGGATGAACACAGTAGGAACTTCAAAAAAGTGATATCAAATGTAAGAAAGTACCAAACAAAAGCCACAGAGCTGATGGATATAATAACTGAACTGAAAAACACACCAGAGGGTTCAACAGCAGACTGTATGAGGCAGAAGAACAGATCAGCAACTTGGAAGACAAAGCAATGGCACTCATCCAGACAGAGTAGAAAAAAGGAAAGAATTTTTAAAAATGAAGATTATGTAGGGGACCTACAGGACAACATCAATCAGAATAACATTCAAATTCTGAATGAATGTCCCAAAAGGAGAAGAAAAGGTGTCCCAAAAGGAGAAGTAAGAGAAAGGAGCAGAATCTTACAAATTGTTGAACACTACATCAAAACTGATGATATACTACATGCTGGCTAACTGGACATCACCATCATCATCATCATCATCATCATCATCATAGCTGAAAACTTCCCTAAGCTGGAGAAGACAGACATCTAGGTTCAGGAATAGAGGTCCAAATAAGATGAACCAAGACACTCACACCAAGACACATTATAATTAAAATGCCAAAAGTTAAAGAGAGAATCTTAAAAGCAGCAAGAGAAAAATTGTTATTTACAAAGAAAATCCCATAAAGCCATCAGCAGAATTCTCTACAGAAACTTTGGAGGCCAGTAAAGAGTGGCATGACATATTCAAAGTGATAAAAGGAAAATAATTCCAACCAAGAACACCCTACCTGGCAAGATTATCATTCAGAATTGAAGGAGAGATACACAGTTTTCCAGACACCCAAAAGCTAAAAAAAGTTCATTATAACTAAACAGGACTTAACAAGACATGTTAACAGGACTCTTTTAAACTAAAAAGAAACAGTACTAATTAATGACAAAAAAAAATATGAAAGTGGGACGCCTGAGTGGCTCAGTTGGTTAAGCGGCTGCCTTCGGCTCAGGTCATGATCCCAGGCTCCTGGGATGGAGTCCCGCATCGGGCTCCTTGCTCGGCGGGGAGCCTGCTTCTCTCTCTGCCTCTGCCTGCCACTCTGTCTGCCTGTGCTTCTGCGCTCTCTCTCCTTCTCTCTCTGACAAATAAATTTTAAAAAAAAATATGAAAGTAAAAATCTCATTGGAAAAGGTAAATATATAGTAAAGGTAGTGGATTAATCACTTATAAAACTACTATAAAGGTTAGAAGACAGAAGCAGTAAAATGAACTAAAACTATAAAAATTAAGGGATACATAAAGATATAAAATGTGACATGAACAACACAAAACTTGAGGGAGGGAAGGTAAAAAATGTAGTTTTAGAATATGTTCAGAATTTAAATTGCTATTAACTTAAAATAGGCTGTTATATACATAGGATGGTATAAGTGAACCTCACAGTAACCACAAGCAAAAACTTACAGTAGATACATAAAAAGAGAAAGGAATCTAAACATAACACCAAACAGTCATCAAACCATAGGGAAAGAAAGCCAAAAAAGAAGAAAGGAAGAGAAGAACTACAAAAATAACCAGAGAACAATTAATAGACTGGCATAAGTATATACCTATTAACAATTATTTTAAATGTAAATGAACTAAATTCTACAATCAAAAGACATAGAATGGCTGAATGTATAACAAACCAAGACACATCCATATACTGCCGGCAAGAGACTCAGTTTAGAAATAAGAACACAGACTGACTGAAAGTGAATGGATGGAAAAAGATATTCCATGAAAATGGAAATGAAAAGAAAGTTGGTGTAGCTGTGCTCATATCAAACAAAATGGACTTTAAAAAAAGATGTAATAAAAGACAAAATTGTCACTACACAGTGATTAAGAGGTCAATCAAGCAAGAAGATATAATATTTATAAATATGTATGCACCCAACATAGAAGCACCAAAATACATAAAGCACATACTAACAACCATAAAGGGAGAAATTGATAGCAATGCAACAGTAGTAGAAAACATTAACACCCTATTTACATCAATGGATAGATCATCCAGATAGAAAACAAACAAGAAAATAGCCTTCAATGACACATTAGGCCTGGTAGACTAACAGACATATACGAATATTCCATCTAAAAACAGCAGAATACACATTTCTTCTCTAAAATAATTGGAATATTTTCCAGGATAGATCTCATGTGAGTCCACAAAACAAATATCAATAAATTTATAAAAATTGAAATTATATTGAGCATCTCCTCTTACCACAATGTTATATAACAGGAAATCAATTACAAAAAGAAAACTGGAAAAACTACAAATATGTCGAGATTAAACAACGTGCTATTGAACAACTACTGGGCCATAGAAGGAATGAAAGGAGAAGTCAAGAAATAACAAGAGACAAATGAAAACAGAAATATGACATACCAAAATCTATGAGATGCAGAAAAGTGGTTGTCAGAGGGAGCTTCAAAACAATAGAGACCTGCCTCAACAAGCAAGTGAAATATCAAATAAACAATTTAATTTTCCACCTAAAGAAACTAGAAAAACAAGTGAAGACCAAAGTTAGTAGAAGGAAGGAAATAATAAAGATCAGAAGAGAAATAAAGACTAAAAAGATAATTTTAAAAATCCATAAAACTAAGAGCTGTTTCTTTGAAAAGATAAAATTGGCACACTTGTAATTATACCCACCCAGAAAATAAGAGACAGGGCTCAAATAAATAAAATCAGAAATGAAAGAGAAGTTACAACTGATACCACAGAAACCCAAAGAATCATAAGAGACCACTAGGAACAATTATACAACTAATTAAACAATCAAGAAGAAATGGATAAATTTCTAGAAACTAACAATCTTCCAATATTTAGTCATGAAGGAAAAGAAAATCTGTAGACTGATTATTAGTAAAAAGACTGGATGAGTAATCAAACAAAAAACATAACAAAAGTCCAGGACTTTCCACCAAGTTTCACTGATGAATTCTACCAAATATTCAAAGATTTAGTACTTATCTCCTTCAAAAATTGAAGAAGAATCTCATTTTACAAGACCAGCAATACCTTGATATCAAAACCAGACAAGAGTACAACAATTTGAAAAGGCCAACATATCTGTTGAACACAGATGCAAAAATCCTCAACATAATATTAAGAAACCATATACAATAGTAGATTAAAGTGGAATATACACCATGTTCAAGTGGAATTTTTTTCAGGGATGCAAGAATGGTTCAGCATCCACAAGTCAATCAGCATAATATGCCACATTAACAAAATAAAAGGTAAAAGTCCTGTGGTCCTCACAATAAATACAGAAAAACGTTTCACAAAATTTAACATCTATTTACGATAAAAATTGTCAACAAAGTGTGAATAGAGGGAAAGTACCTCAACATAATAAAGGCCATATGTGACAAACCCCATAGTTAACATCATACTCAGCGATGAAAACCTAAAAGCTTTTCCTCTAAGATCAGAAACAAGACAAGGATGTCCACTCTCACCACTTTTGTTCAACATGGTACTGAAAATCCTAGCCATAGTGATTGGGCAAGTAAAAGAAATAAAAGGTATCCAAAATTGTAAGGAAGAAGTAAAACTTTCACTATTTGATGATGACATGATTACTACAAATAGAGAATCCTGAAGACTGCACCAAAATCTACTAGTACTAATAAATGAATTCTGTAAAGTCACCGGATACAAAATTAATGTACATAAATGCATTGCATTTCTATAAGTCCATAGAATCTACAAAATTCCTAGAAGTGAATTTAACCAAGAAGGTGAAAGACCTGCACTCTGTAAACTATAAGACATAAGAAATTGAAGATGACACAAATAATGGAAAGATATTCTACACTCATGGATTGGAAGAATTGTTTAATTGTTCATACTATCCAAAGCAATCTACAGATTGAATGCAATCCTTATCAAAATTCCAATGGCAGGGGTGCCTGGTGGCACAGTCAGTTAAGTGCTGACTCTGGGTTTCGGTTCAAGTGGTGATCTCAGGATCTTGAGATCAAGCTCTGTGTTGGGGTCCATGCTGAAGGCAGAGTGCACTTGAGACTCTCTATCTCTTTTCCTCCACCCTGATCTCTCACTCTCTCTTTCTAAAAAAAAGAATAAATCTTTAAAAATAATTCCAGAGATAGAGAGACAAGATGGCGGGGAAGTAGGAGGAGGGTCCTTTTCAACCTGTCCCCTAAAGTGAGCTGATTACCTACCAAGGAACTCCGATCACCCATGAAATCAGCCTGAGATCAGAATTCTACACGTCCGGATCTCTACAGGGGCAGAAGACGCCAGTGGGCAGGTAAACGGAATGTTGGACTGGTATCGGAAGATAAACAAAAGGGGGAGGGAGCCACCAGAGGCGACCCATTGGAAAGTAATACCCCAATACGAGAGTGCCCTGCGACTGGGGACCAGCCTTAACTTGGAGTCTGGTTGAAAGCACTCAAAAAGAGCAAAGGATCGCTGGGGGAAATTGAGGGAATCGGGGCGGTTAGGGACAGGGGCAAACTCCCCGGAATTGGGACAGCTAACCTGGCGCTGAGCCAGAGAGAGTGCGGTGGAGAAAACAGGTCTTGGTCCCCGAGCTGCCAGCGTGCCTGAGAACCTCTGGGTCCAGTGAGGGGCTGGGAGTGTCACCAGCTGACAGAAACATAGCCTTTTTGCACTCTTCCATGCTAGTGCTTCGCGGCGCTATCAGAGCCTGAGACTCGCGCGCCACACACTCTCCCCTGAGAGAGGTGCGCGCAGGCACCAGCCCGGCGCTCTCGGCGCTCTCAGACAGGGAAAGACCAGACACTCCCAACCCGGGCCAGCAGGAAAATCTCAGTGTGAGATCGCTGCTGGGAACCTCTCTGGCGGTCCGGAGCTGCCCAGACAGCCACTGCTGTCCTGGTTTTGGGTACAAAGCAGGAGTTCCTGTGTCCCCAGGGACCGCGACTCGGAACTTGCTCTGCCAGTGGCCAAGGGGGAACTTATGTGTTCTGCAGCACCCAGAGGGGAGCAGACTGAGGCTTCTCTCTGAGAGGGAGGTCTGGGTGCAGTTTGCTTTCCTCTAAATCTCCAAGAACCATCAAGAGCTGCCAAGGGGAGAGAAAACAAACGAACAAACATAAAAACCTTCAGAGACTATGGACTCTGAAAAACAACCTGAGGGTTTTGAAGGGGCGGGGGGTGGGAGGTTGGGGGAGCCAGGTGGTGGGTATTATGGAGGGCACACATTGCATGGAGCACTGGGTGTGGTGTAAAATTATGAATTCTGTTACGCTGAAAAGAAATGAAATTTTAAAAAAATATTAAAAATTTTTTTAAAAAAAACCTCCAGAGAACAAAAGCTTGAAAAACCGGTTTCCTCAGAGCCCACCCCCTTAAGGGGGGCAGGAGGACTTAACTCAGGGAACACTGCCTGAAAATCCACGTGGCAGGCCCCTCCCCCAAAAAACCAACCAGGAAAAAAAAAAAGAGAGAGAGAGAAAATACAACAAAAGAACAACGACCACTACTTCATAGATACAACTTTTATTTTTAATTCGTTCCCACTATCCTGGTTCATTCTTTTTTAAAATATAGACAATTTTTTAACCTATTTACCATCACGTAAGATGTCCAGTACATCAAATTTCATAATAACCTTTTAACCTGAACTTTTTCTTACATATACCCATGTATTTCTTTTGCTTTTCTATTTTGTAATTTCTTTTAAATTTTAGCTTAGTTTAGTTTATTCCTTTTTTATATTTTTATTTTTTAATATTCATATAGAGTTAAAATGAAAGGTAATCCCCTTTCCCCAATCAGTGCTACCCCTATAGGTAAACCAATTTTTAATCCCCCTTTATCTTAGGAAAGTTGAGTCCTTTAACGAAGATATCAAGATACATCCAGGAAAAATCAAAATAAACTTCCTTGCCCACACTGAGAATTTATATCCACTCTCTCATCTTTTTCTCCCGCCAATGTTTCTGTGAATTTGTGTTTGTCCTGATAGTATATAAATCTTATACTTGGGGTTCTTTTTCACGAGCTCTTTTCTCTTTTTTTGCTTTTTTTTTTTCTTTTATGTACATATATATATATATATTTTTTCTTTCTCTTGTCATATACTTTTAGCAGTCTTTTTGTTTGTCTGTTTTTGTTTGTATATTTCATAAATCTTACCTTGGGACCCATTTGGGCTGAGCCTTCTCTTTTATCTTCCCTTTTTTTCCCTGTCTCTCTTTGTCTCTCTCTCCTTTTTTCTTTTTTCTTTCATTTGGGTGGGGACTCCTGATTGCTCAGAAGCGTTCCAGGGTGCACCTTAACTGCACCACGATTGATACATCCAGCTACATCCGTTCAGCCATCTCTCACCAAAATGACTAGGAGGAGGAATGCCCAACAGAAGAAAAATTCAGAGGATGAGCCTTCTGCAACAGAGCTAATGGCTACCAACATAGACAATATGTCGGAAAGGGAATTCAGGCTAACAATTATCCAGGCAATAGCTAGGTTGGAAAAAGCCATGGATGACCAAATGAAATTGATTAGGGCAGAACTGAAAGCCACCAGGGATGATGTTCACAAGGCTCTCAATGAGTTCCAATCTAATCTAAATTCTCTAAAAGCTAGGGTAACTGAGACAGAAGATAGAATTAGTGATCTGGAGGACAAACAGATAGAAAGGATCAGGAGGAAGCCTGGAACAAACAGCTTAGAAGCCA